>LFYR01001258.1:717219-759036 GCA_001185155.1 Zostera marina
TGTGTTACACATGAAGAAGGAAAAGAAATATTAACAAGCGCACACAGAGGAGCGTGCGGGCCGCATCAGGGGGCAAAAGTGTTGGAAAAACAGGTAGTGAGGCAGGGCTACTACTGGCCACAAATAAGAAAAGATTCTGAAGAACTAGTAAGAAGTTGCAACGAATGCCAAAGGCACGCAAACATCCAGAGGAGGCCGTCCAGTATAATGAATCCAGTTGCCACACCAGTACCATTTGCCCGATGGGGTTTAGACATAGTCGGCCCATTTCCAGTAGCATCAAGAGGTCGGAAATTCTTATTCGTTGCGGTTGACTACTTTACCAAATGGGCTGAGGCTGAACCAACAAGCACAATATCAGAGCATAATGTCATCCAGTTCATTTTTAGAAACATAATCTGCAGGTTCGGGGTTCCATTACAAATAATAACGGACAATGGAACACAATTTACGGGGAAAAAAGTGAAGAAATTTTGTGAGGATAGCGGTATAAAGATGAGCTTTGCCCCAGTCTATCATCCACAAGCAAACGGACAAGTCGAAGTCACAAACAGGACAATAACATCCATACTCAAAAGAAAGGTAGGGGATAATCTGGGAACATGGGCAGATTTAATACCAGAAACAATGTGGGCATATAGAACGACCGTACGTACCCCGACAGGGCATCCACCATTTACCTTAGCATTCGGAATGGATGCAGTGGCCCCGGCGGAAGTGGTGTGGCCAACAGCAAGGATAACAAACTTTAATCCGGAAGATAATAATCTGGCCATCTTATTAGCCAGAGAAAGGTGTGAAGAATTAAGAGAAGTGGCGGCAATAAGAGATATGACCTACAAAAGGAGAGCGGCAAGATACCATAACCAAAAAGTGAATGAAAAGAAAATAAACTTAGGCGACTTGGTATTGAGAAACGGAAGAATCACTGGACTGGACCAAACTAAAGGAAAATTATCTCCAAAATGGGAGGGACCGTATGTAGTCGTGGAGGAAGTCCGTCCGGGAATCTACAAATTAGCATTTGAGGACGGTCAGAAAATAGAGAGAACATGGCACTCTGACAATCTATCCAAGTATTTCCAATAGAAGTGATTGTATGTAAGAACAAAAAAAAAAAGTAACAAATTATTGTACAAAAAAAAAACCCCCGACAAAGCCTTAGGGCAATAAAATCGTAAGGAATATTAATTAAGCATCTTGGAACAATTATAAATGTTTGCAGGGAAACAAAGACAAAGGAGAATGATAAGCAAAAGTACGGGATAAAAATTCAAGTTACAAAAAGGTATGTTTTAATTGTTTTTTCTCAAAAAAAAAAAAAAAAAAAAAAACTCTTAAACTACTGGTTCTCTTGACCCGACAACTCGGAGAGAGTCTTGGGCCAGGGCGGATGTTCCGCAGGGATCCCGGTCACTTGCCATTGTTCCCACATTGGTGGGTTAATAAGAACGACGGTGGACTCATACTCAGGACTACGGAGGTTCACCATATCCCGCCCGTGAACCATGCCTTCAACAAAATTCTTGAAGCAAGCACGCTTATTCCGCTCGGTCAAATTCTTGACTTGTTCAGTAAATTTCACCTTGGCTCGTTCAATGTTTTCTTCCATAGACGCAACCTGGGCGGCCTTATCGTCCCTCTCGGTCTGAAGGGACGCAGCTTGGGCGGCCTTCTCGTCCCTCTCGGTCCGAAGGGACTCAACCTCAGTGTCCTTCAGGGAAAGTGCCTGAGTCAAGCGAGTAACCTCGGCCAAAGCATCATTAAGCTCGCGCGTCTGTTGTATCCCCCTCTTCTGTCGATGACGCTCCATAGCCACGGATTGAAGAACCCGGATGTAGCACGCTTCATCAATGTCATCGAGAGCGGTATTCTCCAAGGTAGCCCAGTCGGCCTCCTTTTCAATTGTAGAGTCCAGTCGGCCGAGCGCTTGTTCGTAGATCCCAGCAATCCGAGGGGCTTGCATATGCTCAGTAACAATCAGACGGTCCCCAAAGCCTTGATTAGTTGCATCATCAGAAAAGCTAAGGTACTTGGTATAGTCATCGTGAAGAGTATGGGAGGAGTCAGCAGCAGTGTCAACGTCGTCCGTACGGGCTCTCTTACCACTCCTCTGCGATCCGGACCCTGCAAACAAGCCCGACAAACCTTCTCCGTCAGGTTCGCCTGAGAAAAGGAAAAATTAACAGTCAAATGTAAATTACCAGAGGGGACGAGATGCGGGTGAACAGATTTCCAAGTCCCGGCCATCAAACTAGAATAATCAATAGGATCCGAACGGACAGATAGTAGGCGGGAATACACATAGTGCTCTTCCGGAGAAAGTTCCCCTACGGAAAGGTTCCCAGCTTCAAAGGAAGAGGTGTCTACCCACTTGGAAGGAACCCCAGACAACCCCACGGAATGGCTTTTTACAAAAAAATAGCGGCTCTTCCACCGATGCGAGCGATCAGGATAAGAAACAAGGAGTTTATGCCTTATCTTAGAAGAAACCAAAAGCCGTGCGGAATTGGGACGAGAGATAGAAAAAAACAGACGGAAAACACGTTCGAAGGGCTTCAGATCTAGTTCGTAACACAAATGTTCGAACGAAAGGACACGGTCCAGACTAGAAGGAGAAAGTTGGGAAATAGCAACACCAGTATACGAAAGAAAAGACAAGAGGAAGGGGGAAGCGGGAAGCCGAAGCCCTAGGTCCTCGAAACCCGAATAGAGGGCAGTATAGCCATCAGGAGGTGAAGAGGCAGAAGCATCATTGGGCACTTCCAGATGAGCTATCGCCACAGAAGGAGCGATCACCTGGAAATGACGACGGGCTTGCCGCCTACTAAGTATGGAGGGAGGATCTTCAGAGGAGTTTAGAGAGTTACCGTGGAAACCAGGGACCGTCTAAGAATTGATTGAGATCGGCCATGGGAGAGGCTGCGGCGACTAACGAAGGAGAAACCCTACTAAAAAAAAGAGAGAAGTGAGGAAGAATGAAGGTGAAAGAGGCTATATATAGAAGACTTTTTGGCGGGAAATTAAATTTTTCATACCCGAAGGACGGATAGACCGTACGGAAGGGTAGGCGCATTTTCTTAGAAACATAAGCTCGGACATCAAAAGGAGGGTCGAAGTTGCCGTACGGAGGATACCTGGAAAGAAACGGAACAGGATCGACCGAGTAGTATAGAGGGCTAAAACGGTTGTTTAAGGAGAGGGCAGAAGGGCCGTACGGAGGATGCCTGAAGAAAGGTAGCCACAACAAAAAAGAAGGGAATTTCACCAGGGTAGCAACATGACCTTAAAGAAAAAAGCAAGAATACCTGCCCGTGGGGAAAACAGTTGTAGAAAACGTGGTAGTCAAAGTGCCGAGGGAAGTTAAGATCATAGTAGAGAGTTGGAAGTTGCCAAATGCCTAATCAACAAGTAGTTACATTCAATAAACACGAACAAAGAAGCCATTCATACGAAAAGGAAATTTGCTAAAAAGAAAAAATTACATCAGTACGTAAGAGAGGCACAAATGAGTTTGTAGAAGTCATAAGAACTGCAGGGAACAAAAGAAACATTCAAAACAGAACACAAAACACACAAATTAAAGAAACCCATCAAGGTGGGCCTCGTGATAAAAAGTAACGAAGATCGCCTGGAGGAGGTCCCGAGCGACCAGCGCGTGGCCCACGTCCCCGACGACGACGAGGGGCAGGGGCAACGGAGCGTTCGGTTGACGAGTGCTCAGTAGACACAGGCACAGGAATCCCAGGGGAGGGGGGAGGAGCAAAAGCCACGCCGAAGACAGCAGCAGGAACAGGAGGACCGAATGAAGCAACAGGTCGACGGTTACGGGAAACAGTTGCCACAGCCGGAACAACAACACCATTACCATTGCTGACTTTCTGAAGAGCACGAACACGGTGTGAAACTTCTGAGACCAGTTGAGACAAACGAGGATTACCTACAGCAAAATCTTCAATATCACAAAGGTGCTGAAGAAGATCATCTGGCCAAACACCTCGCTGACGTGCCAACTCGTATCCCAGTTCCTGCAACAAATTATCAAGAGAAGACATGGTGAATAAGAAAATGAATCAAATAAAGGAAAGCAACCTATTTATAGGAAGAGGGGGGGAGTACTGATGGTACCCCCAAGTTACCAGCCTAGGCCCACGAAGAAGCCTAGGCCCAGCAAGACGAACAGTGGAAAGCCCAGGTCATTCCGAGGACGTTAACCTGTTCGAATGGTCCGGGCGGCCCCATAAGCCCTACGAACATTTGGCCGACCGGCTGAAAGGACCCATTAACTCGAGCAGTTGACATCCCAAAGAAGGCGTCCCAAGTGTATCGGATCCATCAGGTCGATTCATGTTAGGAAGTTGTATAAATACCCCTAGGGGTGAAGTGTAAAAGGGGGAGATCACTTGTAATACATTGTGACTATACTTGTAATATACTTGTAATATACTTGGGATTATACGAGAGTAGAGAGGATCGGCCATCTTTCCAGAGGGACACGATCAATACTTTATGTGATTATTTGACGAGTTATATCACAGTGGAAATGTTAATGAAAATACATAAACAACGAGACACAAATCCTAAACTTTCAAAAAACTTAAGAGTTTATGTGATCAGTTGACGAGTTATATCACAGTGGAAATATTAATGAAAATACATACATAACGAGACTCAAAACTTGAATATTCAGAAACCTTAATAGTTAATGTGATCAGTTGACGAGTTATATCACAATGGAAATGTTACTGAAAATACATACACAACGAGACTCAAATCCTGAACCTTCAGAAACCTTAATAATTTATGTGATCAGTTGACGAATTATATCACAGTGGAAATGTTAATGAAAATACATACACAACGAGACTCAAATCCTGAACTTTCATAAACCTTAATAGTTAATGCAATCAGTTGAACCTAATCTCCTGTGTTAAATTTGTCAATTTGTACAATGTAACTAACTAAATAACTACTAACTAACTAACTAACTAACTTGGAGTTGTGAAAAGAAGAAACATATTATTTTGACATGATTTGTAGTATTATTTCTCTTAGGTTTTGTATTGATTATATAGAATGTAGATAGTGTGAATGTGATGGATGGCCAAAAAAATAAAAAATAAAGAAAAACATATACAGATTTAGTGAGTAGTTAGTACTTACTATATCGGATATTGTTTGACAAGAATTTGTGCATATAGAACCTCGTTCCAAGAATCCGGGACCCCAGGAAGACACCAATGGCTGCAGTCCTGAAACTGAAGATCCGATTTCGTCTTGTCCTTGCTATCCTTTGACTTACGGTATATCGAAGGGTGAGCATCCTTTCGATAATCCGTCATTCGTGTGATGTTCAAGTACGAGACTTTTGTCTTCATCGCTCCCAGGACGGATTCTAGAACCTTCATCTTCCATGGATAGGGTGAAAGGTAGTTGTCGTTCTTAATAGGCTCCGTCTCAGAATCACATTGCCCACCGGAGTTCCATCGTCCTCCCCTGTTCATCATTCATTAATTGACAGGTATCCAAATAAGATCAGGTAGTTTATTGACTAGGAAAGGAACATGGAAGAAAACGAACTTGAAATGATTAGCGGAGAATCCTCGAAAGAAGACGTGAGATTTCTTCGGATTAATGTTGTAGTCGATCCATTTCGCCCAGGTTTTCAACGCTTTGCGATACGCATCCACCACGCTTAGATCGTTGTACACACGATTCCCTTCTTGGTAGTAATCCTTTCTGGAAACACCACCAATGAAATTATAAACAAACATCAATCAAAACTCTTACCATGAAAAGTATGAAATTACTTGGTAGTCATTTACCCTTTCGACGTCTTCTCATGAGTCCACCAATGGCCGGTGTTGAAAATAATGATATCCGCATCCTTATATTTCGAAGCGGTTCTCGATATTATATCTAGTCGGAGTGTTTCCGTCTTGCTGCCATTTGTGTCCGCCATTTCCCACTCTTGCACTAGGAAATGAGACTGGAAGAACTCCACCGAGCAATCGTAATCCTGAATATGATTTTCGGTTAATTTCATTTGCTTGGACTAATAATTTATATGAGCTTCTAATCATTTCACTTCCATAGTAATCAGAGTTGAATTTGAACAGCAACAAAAAACAAGTTGGAATCCGAAATCAGAGCATATATAATTTATGAACACGTCTATTAAGGATGAGAACATTAAAAAAAAGGAAGCAAGTAATCAATAGCATGGTATCAGAGATCAGAGTTGAATTTGAACAGAAACAAAAAAAGCTGAGATCAGAGCATGTATAATTTATGAAGACATCTTTTAAGGATGAGAAGATTAAAAAAAGGAAGCAAGTTATAAGCAATAGCATGGTATCAGAGTTGAATTTGAACAGCAACAAAAAACAAGATGGGATCAGAGCATGTATAATTCAGGAGCCCATCTTTTGGGAATAAGGCGCTTAAAAAAAACGCAAGCAAGTAAGCAATAGCATGGTGTCAGAGTTAAATTTGAACAACAACAAAAAATAAGCTGGAATCAGTGCATGTATAATTTACTAGCACATCTTTTAGGCTAAGAAACTTTTAAAAAAAACAAAAGCAAGCAAGTAAGCAGTAGCATGGTATCAGAGTTAAATTTGAACAGCAACAAAAGACAAGCTGGGATCGGAGCGTGTATAATTTAGGAAACATCTTTTAAGGACAAGAAGCTTGAAAAAAACGCAAAGAAGCAAGAGCATGGTATCAGAGTTAAATTTTGGATTTTTAAGAATTTACCTTGAAGTAGAAAGAATAAGAACCTTTGGAGCGGAACTGTCGATGACCGGTGACTTCATAAGCCTTGTTCTGGTCTTTGACGAAATTCTTCAAAATGCAAACCAACGATTCCCACATGTTTCGGTTCAAGGAATCACCGACGAACACGAGACGTTTCTTCCTCAATCTCTCCAACAAGTCTCTCGGATTCAGCCTGAGAAGATGAAATCAAACAATCGGAACGACGAATCAAATCAAAGCAGTCTTAAATGAACCGACAACCATACATACCTTGGAATGTTACAGCCATAAGGTTGCCACCGGAGTTTCTGGTATGAATCATCCGGCCGGCCGTTGAGGAAGCAATTGAATGATTCGTCTATCTGACCACAAGAACCCTGTGGGTAAAGAGGATAAGAATCATCTCTGACCCAATTTCCGTAAAAGATATCGCAGTCCTTGAAGATTTCCACACTCCAATCCTTCGTCGCCGAAGCGATTGATTTGGCAGGTGAAGTGTTGTTTGTGATATTGCCGGTTACCAGGGGTGTTGGGGGCTTGAATACTTGCTTCACGGATTCATTGTTAGCAGGAGGCAGTCCAGTCCGATTGGTGAGCGACGGAAACAGCGGAGGCGGTGGCGAAGCGATTGATTTTAGAGGTGAAGTGTTGTTTGTGGTATTGGCAAGTACTATCGGTGTTGAGGCTTGGAACACTTGCGTAGTGGAGTTATTGTCACCATTTTGGCTGGACGGAGTAAGCGGTCCCGTCTTATTGGTGAACGACGGCGGCGGAGACAAGACAAATGGGGACGGAGAAGGCGATCGAACGGCGCCAGAATAGGAAGAGGATACATTAGAAAGAGGCGAGAAGAAACCCGATAAGAAAGACGAGAACTGAGACCGGTAAGGAGCAGTAGATGTAAAGAGATCACCAAACCACGGAGAGTGAGCACCACCGGAGGGACAGAATGCGATGTAAGCAGTGCAGAAGACAAAAGCTAGCATGAAGCCATAAGTGAAAAGCTTGGTTCTTCGAATTGTCAGTGTCGACAAGAATCCCTTTACATCGGAGTCGGTGATGCCGCCGTTGCTTCCTCCGATGACCTTCTGTTGAGATTTAAGCGAAACCACTCCCATCTTTCTCCCTTACCCGTCTCTCTGATCTAAGATCTGCCCGGCCCGGCCCGACACGCCGACGACAACAGTAACAAACTATGAAAGTGTTGCCTGAGTTTGAGTTCTGACTGTGTTTTGTCACTCTGAACTATGGGAACTGGTTTTGTAGTTTTGACTTTCTTTGAAACCCGACCCGAATACGAATCCGAAAATATTGACCGATTTGAGAATTGGGTCAGTCGGTCGGTTGATATTCCGAAAATAATTCTGAATGATTCGTGATAATTGACACCGGTGATTTAAAAATAGAAAATGAATCCCGTGTGGGGTCCACTTGTACCCATCCGTGAAAGTTATCCGTACCATATTCTTTTTTATATTTGTGTTCAGTTCAGTTACATGGTCGCCTCACTTGCGGTCACACCGACGTTAGAATTAACTACTTTCAGAATAAGTTAGTAACATTATTTAAATTCAGTAATTGCAATAACATTAAACGTCATAACATGAGGATAATAAATGAGAGAAGAAATGAAAAACGATCTTCGAAAATATAAAGTACCTCTTTCAAGAAAAATCATATATGCCAACTCAATCACGTAGTTTCTTAAGAGGTAAATTTTGTAGGTGGGATGGATTTTTCCTGGTTAAAAGATGGAAAAGAACGTATATTAAATTGACCGAGTTTTTTCTCCCCAACTCATATTTTGAAAGTATCTCTTATAAATGTCAGTCCCAAAAGGTTGTAAAGATCAAATTGATCGTAAGATCAATGCAAAAGGTGTAGGGTAGGTCACATGTGACACTACTTCTTTTTTTGTTTTAAAATTAATATAATTATCAAGTGGTTTTATCTCAAAAAAAAAAAAAAAAAGTACCTTTTATAAAAATATATAAGATCAACATGTGATAAGTACAGTGAAAAAATATGAAATGAAAACAATATAATTGTCAAGTCTAAGGTTTGGGTGGAGAGTGTGTAACAGTTCTTTTTATCTTGGGTAGAATTTGTTAAATAATTAAAATTATTATGTTATAATTGTCACGTAACAACGTTAGGTTGGTTGATTGTATTTTTATTGTGTATATATGTGGTCAGATAGGATTTCTTCAGTTTATGTTCTCTAATGACTGGTAATCTTGTTCCAGAGTTCTGCCCTTTTTTTACGTTTTGAAATCAATAAATTATCAATTGATTTCAAACTCAAAAATAATAATAATACAACTCGATTAGTCAAGTTGGTAACTAAAATGGTTGAAGTGTTGATGGTTCAGAGTTCGAGTCTTACTGTCACTCTACACCGTATTTTATCAAAAAAAAGTGACTCGGTTTAATTTATAACCGAAGAAGATATCTTTCTACAGGGAAAAAAATATTTACCAAAATCACATAATATATCATTGGTTATATTTTAATAAAAATAATGTGAGAAAATTCAGAATCTTTAATAATTATCGTAACCAGTTATTAATCTATTTAACTAACTCAACCACTTTTCAACACTTTTATGTCTTGAAGAGTTGTTTGGTCAAGAAGTCAGCATCCACAAGCTGTTATTTATTAATCGCATGTGACATGTGAAAGTGTTGAATCAAGAGATTAATTTAAAAATAAAACATATAATTAAAGAATCAATTAAAAATCATCTGTTCATTAATATTTAATCTAATAATTAAAATAATATACTACAAATGAGACTAACGTATGTACGACGAGAATAATATACTGCAAAAGACATTATTTATATACAACGAAAAATCGATCTAATGAACATGATTAATTTAACACATTTTGACATGATAATTACTCAATGAATACGAATCTCATATCGTGATGTCGGCAATTATTTAATTTAAATCATCGTTGACAAACTGACGTGGAAATTAAAATAAAATTGAATAGAAAAAACACCCATCGGCCACCGCCACCGGCCACCGACGGACAACCGCCATAAATGCATCCCATCCCGTTCACACACACCATAAGGCCATCAGACATCAGGTGGCGAAATCTACATGCAATGTACGCGTACCAACCAAGCATGGCACCAAATAATTATCTAGCTCGTCGGCCTCTAAAACGTGAGGCAAGAAGATAGATCTAGAGATCTATATATTATTTTTTCAATGTTTTGAAATTTGAATGAATGAATAAATAAAGAAATAAAGAAATTTCAAATTCATTAATTATTCATCATTTAATTAATTAAATGGACCATGTCAACTACCATCTATTCACATTCATGTCTATCTAGGGAATTCAAATCACTCAACTATATTTGATATAGATTCATATCATTCCAGATTCAACCACCACATCAGTCTATATCAAAATTAAATATTATTGTCTCATTTTTATTCTTAAAATAACTACAACTAATCAAGATTACCTCAACTGATCAAAGTAATTATCACTATAACAAAACAGGAAAATGGTCACGGCCAAGATCAATGGTCGGCTTTTGGTCAAATCCGTGGTTTAGCCACGGATAGTCACGGCCATTTAAGTTAGTCACATATTATGCCGTGGCTGTTTTTGGTAATCGGTAAACGGGTAAATTTTAAAAAATATTAGCCACGGCATAATTCAGTGGCTAATTTTTTTTAGCCGTGACTAAATTTTTGCGACATGAAGGGCCACGACATAAATCAGTGGTTAATTTTTTGAAACAGAAAGAAAAGTAAAAGGTCACGGCCAAAATCAACAGCTAATTTTTTTTTGCCGTGGTTAAATTTTTGAAAGAGAGAGAAAAGTGAAGGGTCAAAACCAAAATCAATGGCTAATTTTTTTGGCCGTGGCTAATTCTCTGAAACAGGAAGAAAATGAAAGAGCCACGACCAAAATCAGTGGCTAAACTTCTAAAAGCCGTGGCTAATTTGTTAAAAAAAAATAAGAAAAATTTTAAATGGTAGAAGACGTCCATATTATAAAGTCTTAACATTCATATAATCTGAAATTAACCTTTATTTAAGAAAAATATCAATCCATCCAAAAATTAACCTAAATTCATATATTAATCACAATCCATATGTTAAACTTAAAAAATATCATTCAATACATATGTTCACAAACCTATTGTCAACATACAAATATTCAAAAGCATTCAAATAACATAAACTAAAGTCGAGAAACCTATTTGTTGGTATCAGTCGCGCTGTTGCCAACATTTTCAATATTCGAATCTCTTGTAATTGACGTGACTATGTTGTTAACTCCTTAGCTCGACTGATCTTAATGGAAAAAAAATTGAATAAATGATATTGAGATTACAAAGAAAATATGGATGATATTTGAAATACATATATATGTAAATGTTAATTACCTCAACCGTTTCTCAACGTAGACCTTCCCTTACTTAACTATATCCGATATTTGTTTTCTTTGTTTGTTTGTCGTTGAATTTCAAAAATATTTGAACTTGTGTTCTATGAAGTCGTCATATTAGGATTTGATGGTAGTGGGCATTGGATCACTTGCTCTTGTTCTAAGCACACAACCTTTTTTTTTTCCCTCAGTAGCTTTCACCCATAATTCTAAATTATCTGACAACGTGTGTGATCCATTTGATAAGTGTGTTTGATCGTTGATATCAATACTAGCGGCTTCCATAGCATTTTTTTGGAACTCATGATAGTTAGCCTATAAAAATGAAAATAAATAAATAATAAATAAATAATATGACTTAAATTTGTTAAAATAATTTAACAACGAAGCATTTTTAACGAACTTTCTTACAATAAAAGATCCTCCCTTTGGATGAGCTCAATCATTTGTCATAGTCAAACTATGTGTTTTCTTGTAAACCTCACAATGACCAACTTCATGACCAGTTTTTTCATTCTGATTCTCATACACAAAAAAATAGAATGGTAAACGTAAATTATATGAAAGAATTGTTTTTTTACCATTTTTTGATGAGTGGCCGCAACTGAACAAGATCCACCAGTGTATGGCATGTAATCTAGATTGGTTTTCTGATTTTTGTTGTTAATTTTTTCAGATCTTTTTTGTCAATCCTCTTTTAAACAACTATCTACCATGTCACTCCATACTTCTGCAGAAAGGTATATGGGTGGAAATCGAGATCCGGTCAGTTTGTCAACATTGCTAACTTTTTTGCCTTTTATTTCGCTTTAAACAACCAACATGTATAATTCAATTGAATATAATTATCAAAACATTCACGAGTCATTTGAATGTCTTTAAATGAGAAGTAGCACTACATAAAAACCAAAAAATTACATATGAAAAAAATGACATATGGAAAAAATGAGGGAAACAATAATGACATATGGAAATAAATAATTCGAAAAAGAGAGTTTCTTTGTCCCCTTTTTTCTAAAAAGTTTATTTAGTTAAAGGTGACTTCTTGCCTTGTTGGTAAATGGTAAAAATCTTATAAATCAAATCAAGTTAAATAATATAATATAATTAATTAATTATAATAAAAGCACTCACCCACTCTTAACAATAGTGGCTGGAGTGCATCCGGTTGCCTCAATCCTTAGTCCACTTTCTTCGATGTTCTTCATCGAACCGATCTTCTAAAATTTCTTGCTCTATTGATTCTGGTCGTTCGGTGATTGTTCGTTTCCATTTTCTAAAAGAATGTTTTACAATATTAGAGTGTAGAATAAATAAAATGAAATAATAAAGCATATAACTCACGTAGCCCTGTTTTCTTGTAGTGGTAGTATTCAAGTAAGCCGTACAATGTGAATGCTATATGTGTCAAGTTGATCATGTCCATTAAATTGACTTTGCGTTGTACATATGTTAGTTTCTTGTACAGTAAATTATTTTGCGCCGTACATGTGTTAGTGTTTTTGTAGTACATTATTTTAGTCATTGAATTAAATACTAATGTACATAATTTGATAATGCACGATGACGCAGTCAAGGTACGGTATATATATATATAATATAATTTGTTTTTGGTACGTGGAGCCTCCATGCACCATCTTGCGTTGAAATCATCCTTAACCTGCAATTGTTTTGCTATGGACAGTATTGTGTATTTGTGTCACTCACTCAAGACTATAATATGCCAGCTGACATGCATTTCAGGCTGGACTATTAGGCATCCTCAAAAGAACGTTAGGTTTAAATATAGATTGTCATTATCATACCTAATTCTTGTATGGATAATGACTATTATCTGAATCTAGATATTATGTTCAAGATTTTATTCTTTTTTCATTGTCATGCAATTAATGATGATTTGATATGTAATTGTACGACTCTTAAGTTTCGTCGGCAATAATGAAATAGTCGGCAAGATCGAAATTTGGGCGGGCTTTTTCCGTCCGATTCCACGAAAACTTAACACGACGGATGTTTGTCATGTTAAGTCAATTTAATCGGGTAATTGGGTTAAATATTGGGGGATTCGAAATTTTGGACGGGATATTTTAGATGGCGGATTTCCGCCGTCTAAACTCTGTCATCGAAAATAAATCGAAACCACCGTCGAGCCTAAACCTTTTCTCGACGGACTAAAACAATTGATGGCGAACATCCGCCATCAAATGTCCGCCATCAAAAGAAATGAATTATTGATGGCGGAAATTCGCCATCAATAGGCCGTCATACAAGGTTTTTTTTTGTAGTGGTAGACGTTCGATCTTATAGCATTCCGATATCAATTTTCATCATTACTTTTGTATCTTTTACAAACCCACATTCCCACATAGTCAATGATTCATTCTCAGCACACTACGGCCCATAAGCTTGTAAATAGTATATCGAAATTCGTATTCGAATCTGCATTCGAATATGACTATCCGGATTCGGATACATAAATTGAAATCTGGATTTTATTCGGTCGGATTCGGATATCCGAAAAATCCGTCGATAAAATTCAAATTCGTTTAAAAATTTCGAATTCGGATAAATATATAATAAATATATAATAATTATATATTTATATTATAAATCATTAAACACTTAAAGTTTTAAACCTAATTACCTAAATTATAATTATAAATCTTTATAACTTATTAACTTATAATTATTAAATCCTAACACTAACTCTAAAGTTATCCGGATTCGGATTATCCAGAAATCCGGATAATTTATCCAGATTCGGATTTAGATTTTTAAATTCGGATTTTATTCGGTTTAATTCGGATATCTGGATAATTATTCGAATTCAGATACCTGCATATCCAATCCGAATCTGACCGATATACAGACTTCTCTCAAGGTAATCTTTTTTTTAATTATTTACCTCTCCGATGATGATGGCTACTGTCGACAGTAGTCGTCGTCGTACACCATCACTTGCTAACGGTGAATAAGATTTGAGCTTATCTTACTTTGGGCCGGCCTAATTCATAACATGCAACACATAAAATACAACCATATCTAAACCTAATAGTTTTATTAATCAAGGTGATTTAGATTTAAATAAAATAAAGAGTTTACAACTAACAATAATTAAAAATAAATAAATAAGTGAACAACTAATAGTACGATAGGATGTGTGAAATCAGTAAATTTTGTTAATCGTCGACTTGTAGATCAGTAACCAGCAATAGCAAAGCCTCCTCCCATCTTTTAATAGCTACATCTTCCAAATTTAATCTTTGCAATTTTTTATATAATCGATCGATGGTCATAGATGGTAGCCAAATCCTTTATGAAATCCCTTGCAATAACATTGATCGACAGAAAGAGTCCTTACTTATGTCGTAGATTCCTTTCTCTCCAAATGTGTCATATATATACCGTAAGTGTATTTCAATGTAGACCCTATCATGGTGCTGATTTTCTGAATTCGGATATCCTTTCGATGATATCACCTATCCTAATGTCTCCTTGTCTTATCAATGTGATACTCATAGTCTTCTATAGAGCATAGTCGGTCAATCGTGTGAATTCATTCCAAAAAATCCAACTAAAGTCGTAACTGAAAAATAAGTGGACTGTTGTTTCCTTAGTTGCGTCATATATGACACATTTTGTGAGCGCTGCTACCTTCAATTTTTCAATTTATCGAATGTTCTTAGCTTTCTCAATTCCTCCGTTGCCTAATAGACCATTTCAGTATGTTAATTAAGTATTTAGAGTTTAGATTTCCAACAAGATCAAAACTTTATAATTAAAATCACCACATGTCAAGAAAAACCATTCTTTTACCAATAGAATTACCAATTAATGATGAAAGAATAAAATCCTAGGATCATTTACCTTCAATAACAAGAAATCTCATGCTTCCATTAAAATGTTCTATCTATGATATAAAGAAAATGGATGCAAAAATTCATTTATTATAGTCACATTGGCAGTTGACCAACAATAATTATAGTCACAATAATTACTTATTCATAAGTTAAGCAAAAAAGGAGAAATCAGGATAGACCAACAACTTTTCCAGTAGCAAGATCGATATCGATATCAAAGAAGCAAGGTCGAGTTGGAAGACCTGGCATAGTGCTCATTGTTCCGACCAATGGGTATATAAAACCAGCTCCAATACTTGCTCTAACATCACGGATCGGCAGTATAAATCCGCTTGGAGCTCCTTTTTGAGACGGATTGTGTGAAAACGAGTACTGTGTTTTTGCCATGCATATTGGTAGATCTGAGAACCCTTGTTTGGTGTACATCTCAATCTGCTTCTCGGCCTTTCAAAACAATTCAAAAAAATACAAATTATATAATTAGTCACTGCTTAATTTCATATTTTATCTGGGCTTTAGAGTCTTCTTCAAGAAAATATCTAACCTGATCAGAGTATTCTACACCAACTGCACCATACGATTTAGCAATTGCGTAGATTTTCTCTTTAATGCTGATATCAAGAGGATATAAAAATCGCATTGCCTCTGACTGTCTCTCACATGCCGATTGAACTGCAATTCCAAGCTCAATCTGAAGAACGAAAAAATATGTATCTGAATATATTTTACAACTATAATTCAATAAATTTAAATATAAAATTAGTAAGTAGTATTTTTATATTTATTTGAGGAAATAAATTAGGAATGAGTTAAAAAAAAACATAATTTAAACAGAATAAATCAACTTGAAAAAGAGATACTTACGGCTCCCTTGCCACCATGAGCATGATGAGTGCAGATAACAGCATCAAATGCACCAGCTGCCATAGCTGCAGTTTTGACTACATCCAATTCAGCTTGAGAGTCCGTTGAAAACATATTAACAGCAACAACAACATTGACTCCATAAATCTTTGTGTTTGAGATATGTTTAGCTAGATTGACACAACCAGCTTCAACAAGACCCACATTTTCCGACAAATAAGCATGATCCAAAGGCCTTCCAGCAACAACTTCTGGCCCACCTCCATGCATCTTAAGTGCCCTTACTGTTGCCACAATAACAGCACATTGAGGCACCAAACCACTGTACCGACATTTGATATTCATGAACTTCTCTGCTCCAATGTCAGCACCAAAGCCTGCTTCAGTTACAACAAACCCACCTGGTCCGACCAACTTCAACGCAATCTTATCCGCGACAATGGAAGAATTCCCATGTGCAATGTTAGCAAATGGTCCTGCATGAACAAGCACAGGTGTGCCCTCAAGTGTCTGCATCAGAGTCGGGTTTATGGCATCTTTCATTAACACTGTCAGCGCGCCCCCAATGCCAAGATCGTCAGCAGTTATCGGTTCACCTGCCTTGCTATTCCCCACTACCATCCTCCCAAGCCGGTCTCTCATATCAGCGAGCGATGTAGTGAGAGCCAAAACTGCCATGATCTCACTAGCAACAGAGATGTCAAAACATGTCTCTCGAAACATCTCTTTTTCATTAGGACCTTGCCCAACAGTTATTTTTCGGAGAAATCTGTCATTGACGTCCATTACTCTGTGCCATGTGATGGATTCAGGGTCGATATCAAGTCTAGCAAACCTTCGAATTTCGTCTGGAGTTAAGTCATTATGGTTTTCAGGTATTGAAATTCCAAGCTTTTCAAATCGTTTTAACATAACTTTGGCGAAAGATCGAGTTCCATCCTTGTTGAGTGGACAGAGCCGGTTGAAAAGAGCTTTGTCTGATTGGGAAGCTTCATGGAATATACGGGTATCAATGGCCGCTGCGAGAAGATTGTTTGCAGCTGTGATCGCATGGATGTCTCCAGTTAAGTGAAGATTGAACTCATCCATTGGAATTACTTGACTATACCCACCTCCAGCTGCTCCTCCTTTAATACCAAAGGTAGGTCCTTGAGATGGTTGTCGAATACAAGTGAATACCTGATTAAAAATAATCAAAATGCAAATTTATTTACAATTTCTGTTAAAAATCAGTCTGAGTTATGAGTCGGAGTATCGAACCCCACTTTCAATTTACCCAGCGAGATATTAGATTGTCATGCAAATTCTGATATATCAATTAAGGGTCTCTGTAGCATTTCATCTATAATAACTAATAAGAAAACCTTCAAACTCCAAATATTTACTCTTATTAAGAATAAACTATAGTTAAACAAAACAGCACTCCAAGTGCACTGTAGCTCAAAACATTGGGTGAATCCAGATCTTGATCCACCCAATTACCTGAGAAATGAAAATAATTTTTTCTCTTATTGATTTTCTCCCACCAAAACTCTATCTAGTATCTACCATCACCATTATCCTCTTTTTGTATCCAGAATCCCTCAAATCCTCTCTGCATCCCTCTGGTAAATGTTCTTTGCCTGAAAATCAACCAGATTCTTGCTGTTTCTATATGTTTGCAAGATTTCGGCAAAAAAATGATGATTGAATTTTAAAAAAATGACAGATCATGTAGGAACTTAGTGACTAGGTGTGTTGAAGTCCATATTCTAAGAAAATTCAATAGTTTTCATCAAAATTATAAAAATATGACTAGAGTTATTATTCCTTTATTTGCCGGTAGTTGGTAGTATTCATAGACGACCTAGGATCGATAAGTTGTATTTAAACATTGGCATAGAGACGCAAAGAGTTAAATGAATTCACCTTTCATTCCCATTGTTCTGTTATTTCCTACAAGAGTTTTATGCAGACATAAGGCTCCACTTGAAAATACTTTGCAATTTTTAAAACTACAGAATAATCATATCGAATGGTTAATCAAGTAATTTGAAGATAATAAACATAAAATCTTGAATGATATCATAATTTAGAAAGTATAGATCATCAATTTCAAACCCACCAACATTTTAGATGAAATCGAGCCATTAATTACCTATCGACAGATTACATTAATCGAAAAGATGATAAAAAAAAAAGCAAAGAAAGAGGCAATTAAATCTTGATTCTTGAATAATAATAATATCATTACAGAAATTTTATAAAACAAATCTTTTGAAAAAGCAAAATACGAGAAGGGAAACAAAGACCAACCTTTTTGTCGAGAAAAGCTCCTAGAGCTTGACAAAGACCGACAGTGGTGGTAGATTTTCCTTCCCCGAGTGGAGTCGGAGTGATCCCAGCGACCACCACATAATACCCATCAGTAGAATCTTCCAATTCATCTGCGACCGACAGAAGGACCTGGATTGAACAACAGAAGAAGAAAACTAGGTGAGATCGAAATGGAATCAGAGATGATGAAACGGATCGAGAGTGGAGGACTGTAGGTACCTTGGCTTTGTACTTGCCGTAAAGATCGTAGTGATTCGAGGAGAGATTGAGAGAATCGGCGATGTCGGAAATGGGAAGGGGGGTGACGGAATTGGCGATGTCTATGTCGGTGGGAACTGGAGAGAGAACGTCTAATTTTCTGATCGTCTTCGACCAGGTCTCCATTTTTTGATCTGAACTCTGAAGACTGATCGCCGGTCGCCGTGACTAGTTAGTGCCGATTGGCGAGTGGTGGTTACTGGAGTGGTGCAGACGTGCGGTCAAAATCCAAAAATATCCGATCTAATAATATATAGGTAAAATGTCACATTGTGTCAGGTTGGTTGAAGAATGTCATAGGAATTACTAAAGGATGGGAATCAAATTTCATGGACCAAAATGCAATTTTTTTTAGGGAAAATTCGAATCTGAATCCCGTAAATTTTTAGATATATGAAAAATCCGAATTTGAATAAACTTTTTATAAAAATTTTAAAATAAAATTATAAACCTATAAAATCACCCTTAATAAATTAAAGTTAATCAATAGTCAATTAATCATCCAAAAATCCAGATATCTGAAAATCAATTTATATTTATTCGGATATCTGAATATGAAATTATCAATTGATTTCGGATTTTAATAACGGATATTGCAGATATCTGAATCTCGTCTGGATAATTTTCGGATATCATTTTTTGTATCCGAATTCGAAAACGGATACGAATACAAATTTCGGTATACTATTTACAAGTTTAAATATGGCCTGAAAGTAGGGTCTCAGGAGCCCTGAAGAAGGCATATGAAGCCCCGAAAGCTCGAGAAAGATCGGATATCTAAGTAGATTTGGGCTCTCAACCATATCTAGATTGAGCAAATCCTATCCTCGTATAGGCTCACAACGAAGTTGATTGAGAATCATACCACATCTGAGAAGCGGAGCCGATCGGATTTTAGGTTGATCAGGTCGACCGACTGAAATCCTAGTCGATCTTGCGGCCCTTCTGGACAGTCGTTCGTCAGCAGGTCAGAGTAGAGTATGGCTTTTCTCTTTATTATAAACACGAGGGCTAATTAGTTATAGACAATAAAGTCAAAGGGAAAGAAAGCTATTTGGCAAAAGAGTATTTAATAGAAAAAGTCAAAAAGGTAAAGGGAACCAACGGAGGAAACACGTCGAAAAGGTATCTTTTCAACTAAAACAGACAGACATAGTGACGTCATCCTGATTAGAACCACAACAACCAACGACCCGTTTTTCCAAAAATACTATTTTTTTTATAACTATTTTTTTAAGATTTTCCAATAAATATAAATACTCACACCGTTGAGAAAACCAAAATAGATTAAAAAAACCCTAACACTAAAAAACACATCTGACATCCCTTCCTCCCTCTCTCCCTCTCTCTTCTCCTCCACTTTTCTCCTCGCCCCTCTTTCTCCCTACTAACAGATTCCGATCGATCTCTCTTCCATTCCGGCGCAAGCAAGGGATGATGTTCCCTGACTACGATCAGGAAGTGCGTTGCTGCAGTTGTCTTGGATTTCTCCAGAAACCGATCAAGTCGATGGATTCTTTGTTTGCTAGTTTATTCGCTAGGGATCGTCAAATTGAGGATGCTGATGAAGAATCCGATAGTGAAAACGCTAGTTTTTCGTATTTTCCGCCTAAAGATCGTCCCATCTGCCGGGACGTTCCTGTCAAAGAGACTGTCCGTTTAAAGCTAGATAAAGTAATTTTTTTTGTTATTGCTTATCACTTTCGATTCGTCTTTGGTATTTTATTGTAATTTAGTTTAAATCGTCAGAGGTTTTGTTTTCTGTGATGAAAGTGTGCGTACGTTTATCAAATTGTCAGTGTTTTCTTTGGAAATAGTTTTGTGTTTTTCTTCCCCTGATTAGTAAGGTATTTGAGAGTTAGAAGTCTTCTCTAGAATTTACATTGTAACATTTTAATCAACTTATTAACAGATTTTACCACTGAATTCTGTGTAACAAAATTTTCATTTTTTTGATAAATTAAAAGACTCATGCACTGATTAAGATTAGCTTTTTATGATATGCTTAACGTAAACTGATGGTTCATTTTTTTTTATGTTTTTCAGGATTCAGATGGGAAGAAGACTGTAAATGAGTATATTAGACTTTATACCATAGCTTCTGGAAGTTATGGCAAAGTGGTGGGTTAATTGAAACTAATTGATATTGACATAACCTATTTGGTTAATCAGTTCTACCAGATTCTGATTCTTATCACAGTTATAATGGTGCAGGTTTTGTACGAAAATAGTATTGATGGAAAGCCATATGCAATAAAAGTGCGTTTAACTTCTTCAAACATTTGCTTCTTTATTACTAACTATTACATTTGGAATTAACAGAAATAAATTGTGTATTGCATTAGGCATTTTACAAATCTCGACTGTCCAAGGTCCGTGTGTCACCTTCAGAAACGGCTATGACCGATGTCCTCAGGGAGGTAAGACCGTCTTTCATTGTTAAATTGCTTTGGTGAATATATTAATTATATTTTGTACACAAAAATGTATCTAGGTATGATAAATTATTTGTTGTTAGTAATCAGATTTAAACATCTCTGCAACTTATTTGATATGTTAAATTTATATTAACAAAATCAACTTATGGTTCTGTTATTTCAGAAAAAAATGATTGCATATTACATGTAAAATTTCAGGTTTCCATTATGAAGACATTACAACACCCAAATATTGTCAATCTTATTGAGGTTATTGATGATCCAGAATCAGATAATCTGTATCTTGGTAATCTTCCAAAAAAACATATATTTTGATATAAGAAAGCTAGAATCAGATTTTAAGCCTTCCTTCTTGTTTTCAGTTCTGGAGTTTGTGGATGGAAAACGAATATGTGATGCTTCTATAACAACTGGTGGAATTGGTGAATACACTTCCAGACAATATTTAAGAGATATAATTGCCGGGCTTATGTACTTACATGCACACGTATGTTTTTTTGTATCTTTTATCGTGGTGTCATTGTTATTCTTGTTTCTTAAAAATCGACAATTTAGAATTTAGCATATTTAGCATGTTTTATTTCTACTACAAGAGCAAATATTTAATTTATTTTCAAATTATTGTACTCTCTTCTATTAACAGAATATTATACATGGAGATATCAAGCCAGAAAATCTGTTGGTGACAAAGAATGGAAGAGTGAAAATAGGGGATTTTGGTGTCAGCAAAGCTTTTGAGGTACTTGATATTTTATTTTGATTATTTGTCATCAATGCTCGTTTATTCTTTAGTATCTTTGTATAAAATTCGGACATTTCAATATAAAGTCATTGTGCATTTTTTATTTTCATCGGAATAAATTTTGCATTCAGGGAAACAATGATGAAATTGCAAGGTCCCCCGGAACACCTGTGTTTACTGCACCTGAATGTTGTACAGGTATAAAATATAGATGAATAAATTATTTATAATAATATCCAATAGTTTATTATTATTTTATTATTAATTAAAATAAAAATTAGTTTCTTTTTCTTTTTACATCACTTTTAGGATCGAAATATCATGGTAAAGCTGCAGACACATGGGCACTTGGTGTAACATTATACTGTATGATAGTAGGTTTTTGTCCATTCATTAGTGATTGTTTACAAGATGTATACAACAAGGTGTTTTTTCTTTCTAAATTACAATTTCCTTAATAACTGTAGTTGATTTGATATTTGCTAGTTATTTATTTAAGAATTATCATTTCTAATGTCTGTTATGTTCATTCTTTTCCAGATAGTATACAGTCCTTTGGATATTCCAAAGCAACTAGACCCAAATTTGAAGGATTTACTTAAAAGACTGCTTTGCAAAGGTTTGTAAACTAAAAAATTCCATTTACATCATCCATCACAATATCATTACATAAAATATTAAAATGTGTAGAAGTCTAAAGGGTGATTGAATATTTGAATGTGACTACTTTAGTTACCAAAGAAAATTTATTTTCCAGAACCAAAAATGCATGTGTAAAAAATCCCCAAGTTTTAATTGATTGAGAATCTTTGGAATCGATCAAAACTCTAGATTGAGTACACAATTATTTGTATTGTTGAAATTAGTTTAGAGACAAGTGATGAAAATATTTAAGACGATATCTAATCAAAATGTAAATAAATGAATACAGCGTATGCATCACCATCTCTTGACATTTACAAAATCGATTGTGTCCGCCATTCATGCAGATCCCAAGCAGAGGATTTCATTGGAAATGGTAGCCAATCACCCTTGGGTAGTAATGGAAGAAGGCCGTATCATTCCTTTTTCTTGTAAATGCCAAAATGAGAACGCAGCAGAAGAGTCAACAAGTCAAGCCGAAAAACATTCACTGTTACCCACTTGATGAAGAAGAAAACATGACAAAAAAAATGAAATGATTCCTTCCAGGTTTGTTGTGTTCTGTTTCTCCTTTCCTACTCTGATAGGCGATAGTTTTTCCTTGTATGATACCTGTAAATGTTTGCTCTCAGTTTCAGCAGTAGTCAGTAGACAGACATTTAGTAACCAGGAATTAAGTAATATCTCATACATTCATTATTAATTGTTAATTGTTAATTAATGTAATTTGTTTGGTGTTAATACTTAATATGTTATTATTAGGCAAATTCTGGGTTTGATATTTACATTATGAGATATTATATCGTTTGTCATTATAGTAATCATTCAGCCTCTTAATAGTAGATCTCATCGATCTCAAGCTTTTATTGTAAGTGAATATATTGCAGAGAGGATTTAAGGTGTCTTTAAGTGATATTTGTGAGTCTGTGACTATATGAAATGTGAAATTTTAATTAACTATAGAATCGCTTTCTCTTAGTTTGTTAAAGATCTATTAATAAAAAAATCAGGATCTCTCAAATTTCTAGGTTAGCAACCTCCACCCATACTTCAACATGGTATCATTGGCTGGCAAAAGCTCAGGTGTGTCCAATCTGACTTCTGTTGTGGTGTCATCTGGATCTGTCGAAATCTCCTCAGTAGCTTCGGCGGCAAAGTTAAGTTAATCGTCATGAAGCATTTGAAATGTAATGTGTCACTCTCAAGGAAGACAACTATTTTAGCAGGAAAGCCCAATTTTGGTTTTTCTTTGAGGACACAAGCTACAGGATTATGTGGAAGGTTTCCCCGCTGAGCAGCAAGATTTGACAGCTAATGGGGAGCCAATGCATATCTTTCATTCTGGTGAATTCAAAATAGTTCATAAGGGGTCAAAATTCCGATGACATGCTTTTAGTTCCGACAACCTCGAAAAATTTATTATATGTACATGTCTTTGTGCCGATAACAATATATGTTGAATTTGGTTAGGGTTAGAGTTAGGGTTATCGAAATATTGAAACTAAGGAAGTGTTGACGGAAGCAACTCAATTGGATGGTATGTATCAATTACAACTACCGGTTAATAAGGAGCCAGAATCACTAATTAGCGAGAAGGTATCAGGAGATCAATGGCACGTTCGCTTGGGGCATTTACACAGCAAGGCAGTGAGAGATCTTGCTTCCCGAAATGCTATTTCACCTTGACTTAAAAACATTTTCAATTGTGAATCTTGTCTTATTGGCAAATCCAATAGTTGTTGAATCGTGATCCGAGGCTAGAGGGGGGGTTAATAGTCTCTTTTCGATTAATGCAGATTATAGCGGAAGATCTGCAAAATAATTAAGAATACAATAGCAAGGATAACAATAATATAGTATTGTAAGCAATAAAATATTATTATATAACTTTGGTATAGTATTGTATTTTATAATATGAATACTAAGTCAACTTATCAAATAGTGTTTTATAAGTAACTGTAGTATATGAATACTAAGTTATATTATAAGCATACGTTATATTATAAGTTAGAATATATTATAGATGACCAGTTAACTGGATAAAGACTTTAACTTGAATCATAGTACTTTATAAGCCAACTATAGTATATGAATACTAAGTTCTCTTATAAACAAAAAAGTTATAATATAAGTTAAAGTATATAAATAATAAGATAACTGAATAATAAATTTAACTTGAAGTAACCTCAAATGATGATCAGATAACTGGATGAGGGATCTGCAAGAAAGTAGTCAACCTCAGTTTATGACCAGATAACTAGATGATGGATCTTTTTGTTTCTTTTTAACTTGTTAGATTATTAAAAATAAAAAACGAAAATAAAAGAACACAAAGGAATTTATACTGATTCAGTCTCAACCGACCTACATCCAGTCTCGTGATATACCCTCACGAAATTCACTTGTCTAGAGGTATTGACAAAACCTATCAGAGCTTTTACTAGGCTACAACGCTCAAGAACCTTGAATCCTTTGCAGGTAGATTCCATCTAAGAGCTTTACCAGAAAACTCTATAAAACCAAACAGAGCTTTTACTAGACTACAACGCTTAAAAATGTGTTGGAGATTTTTTCTTTCTTCAATAAAACAAGTTATTGCATTGATAAATCTTGCTCTTGTCCAAGAAAAATGCATATTCTCATCCCATGTGATATCATGTGAGTTTCCTTAATCAAAGATATTAATTCAAACATAATTAATGTTAAGTAAATTAATAATAATCACATGGTAAGAAGTGTTGACATGTTGACCACGAATTAGAGTTTTGACTTAATTTACACATGGTCAAATAATTCTAGGGTTTAATATGAGCCTAATTGAGATTATGTTTAATTTAAAATCAAATCACTCTATTAAGTAGTAAAGTCAAGATGTTGACTTGTTGACCCTAAATCGACTTTGGATTTTGTTTAAACATAGTCAACAAATTTTAGGGTTTAATATGACCTAATTAAGATTAGGTTCAATTCAAAATATCAATTCACCCTATTGACTAATAACATGATTATGGTTAATTAAACATGATTATCAATACAAACTATGTATCGGCAATTTAGATTCTACAATAGTATGTTTCATAAATCGACTTAATCTGTTTACAAAAAACCTTTAAAGTACATATACTGAGACTCGAATTATAAATCTTCAATCACCTTAATAGTGTATATAATCAACTGAGCTAATTGAGTTATGTATTTTTGCTTACATTGTGGATCGATAGTATCATCTCAAGGTTATATGTATCACATTAATTTTGTTGATCCAACGATGAATTTTAATTGGGTTTTTCCATTGGTACGAAAATAAGAGATGAGAGAGGTCTTTTTTACATTCAAATCTTGGACGGAACTTCAGTGTGGTTGGTCGATCAAGAAATTTCAGTCCGACAATGTGTCAGAATTTAAGAGTTCAAGAGTTTGATCTCAATATTAGCGAAATTTAGGATCAATCACTGCCACTACAACCACCAACAGATGAGGGTCGTAAAAAGAAGGAAACACCAACTTGTCGATGCCACATTCAATTCTCGGTTAATAAGTTAGCACAGTTTATGAACGCTCCTACTTCACTGCACTGGATGCAATAGCACTGGATTGGATTCTCGGTCGAGTTAGCACTCTACTGCATTGGATGGAGATACCACAGATAGGAAAAGACAGACCAGAATGCTAATATATGTGGGAGAGGTTCCGGTTGCCTCGTCGAAGAAGAAGCAATCAATGATTGCACGATCGAGCATCGAAGTATAGTATCAGGTAATCACGTCTACAATAGAAGAATTGGAGGTGATAAGGGTTTTGTTGAGTGAATTAGGGGTCATTGTGGGAGAGGTTTCTGAGCGACAGTCAAGGGGCAACATTCATTGCCAATAGTATGATTCATGACATTTAGTTCAAACATGTGGCGATGGACCTGCACTCCGTTAGAGAGAAAACGGAGCAATGGAGGTTGGTGATAAAACACATTCCAGGGGTAGTAGCTTTTCACGTTTTTCAACTTAATGCGGAAATATCTTAAAACCACTTGTTAATAATAATAAAGATAAATCATCGTCTTAAATATTAAACTTTTGTATATTAATGTGAAGTTCTTTAACTGAACGTAAAATTATATACTGATATAGTCTGTACACTTAAATAAATACAGGAATTATCAGAAGCGCTCAGTCTAGGGTGCGCTTAAAAGCGCTCACCCTAGCTGAGCAGTCCGATCTCCTCCCTTTACATCCAGACCGTCCTTTCATTTATAGTTTTTTATTAAATTTTTTACACAGATCTACAACATATTCTTCCTCTCTATTCTACCTACCTATGACACCTATGTGTACATTACCTGTTAACTGTTGTAACCTATGCTCTTTTCACCCTACCTCACGTGCACTTCTTCTCATCTTCTTATTTCTACCTCGCCGGAATTCTTTTTTGTTCTTAAATTTTTTCTTCGTCACCCATTCATTTCTCTCGGTAAGTAACTCAAATATTTATTAAGAAGTTTTTTTAGTTTCATCTAATACTCGAAAATATCTATCTTTCTAACCGCATGGTTCTCTCTATATATTTTTTTTTCTTGCGTCAAATGTTAATTTAGGTTTCTTTTCGTTTTATCTACTACTCTTAAATCTCCAGCCGCATGTTTATCTGTTTTTCTATATTTTTCTTGCCGTCTCTGGCTCTTCGTTTGCCATCTCTTACTTTGTGTCATTTTTTTGTTGAAATTGTGTGTCGTCTCCACGTTTTGCCGAAGATAGTCATACATGTCTCCACGTTTTGGTAAAGTATGGTACTTGACATACTTACGATCATCTACGAACCCTGGTCCACATCAATGCCTATTGAATGGTTAAAACCATTGTTCATAAATCAATGAAAACATTGTTCCTTAAATAATTTATTGATACCATTAATTTTCTTTCAATTCACTCATGACGTTGTCCCCAAAATACTTGAACCATTGTCCCCGACATAACTTAAACGGCTGCTCCATAAATACTTGAAACAAATGATTAAGGAACATAATGAACATTAGTCACAAATGATAAGGAACATTAGTCAGAATTTCAAAGGAACACTAAACATCTCTTTTACAGAACAACGCAAACTACATTCAAAGAACAAGGAAAACTACATTTACAGAACAACGAAAAATAGAATTACAGAACAATCAATACTAGAATTATAAGAACATGTCAAATAAATTCAGAGAACAACAACAATTGGTGGAACACGACCACGGCCACAATCATCGCCCATCGTCCCGACCTCTGTTCGGGTGAGCATCTCTTCCACGCCTACCTCTGGTCTGATCCATTTCACTTCCTTCTAAATAAGCATAATTAGTAATGGAGGAATAGAGCATTATTTCGGAGACGACTATTACGTTTTCAGGAACAATAGAGAAAATCTATTAGAACTTCAAAATAAATATCCAATAAAATTTACAATAAAAATCTTCCAAAAAGGAAAATATTGATTACAAATCCAAAATATTAGTTACAAATCCAAAATTTTACTTGACGAACAATGAATAACCAAAACAAATTTAAGCAACACAAACGATGTCCGAATAAAGTAACTGTAAGACAAATAATCTCGGAAAAATATTTTGAAGATACTCAAACGAACGATGACTAGAGAATGAGAACAGTAAAAATTAGTCGGTCGGGTGGGCAATTCAAAATGTATACGAGAACATAAAATCAAAGTAGAGCGTTGAAGAAGGAAAAAAATCTGTTCAACGAAAGCAAAAAATTATTCACAGTTGGGAAGGGAAAACTATATGCAATAATCGGAAAAATATAGGCAGATTGAGATGAATGACCTTTTTGTACGATTTGAAGAACGAGACAGAGACAACGGAGGATGACAACAACGTCGAGATGAACTTCCGCACGGAGACGACAGGTCGTAATTGCGTACAACAATGCGGAGAACCGGAGAGGAAAACTTCGTGATGATCGGGAGAACAGCAGATGACCAACGGTTATAGTGAGAGATTAATCGGCGCAGCTGGGGAAGGGTTTCACGAGTAGGAGAAGAATGGAAAATGAAAAAGAGTTTCGGTGGGAAGAACGAGAAATGAATAGTGTTTTAAAAAGGCATGGGTTGACAGTTGTTAACCTCAACTGCAAGCAAGACTTTTAGAGATAATATCAGGAGATAATACCACAGAATAGTACTTGCTAAGACACATTTTCACAAAAAAACATCATTACACTAATAGACGATCCACAGTTCATTATCTATCTCACAACCCAATCAAAGGTCAAGATTGAAGGACGCCTTTGAGCTTCTTTAAGAAGGCCTCTTCTGATGTTTGTTTTAAATAAATATAAGCTTATAAATGTAAATGATAAGGTTATAATAATAGGACCTATTTCCCATGAGGTTCCCAGTTGTTGCGGTTTCCTGCGGATGCTAAATCTCACCGTCCATTTTTCTTGGTTTTTCTCCGCCGTCGGTCCGA
Organism: Zostera marina; assembly: GCA_001185155.1. Classification (NCBI taxonomy): domain Eukaryota; kingdom Viridiplantae; phylum Streptophyta; class Magnoliopsida; order Alismatales; family Zosteraceae; genus Zostera; species Zostera marina. Next base: position 745,984 of record LFYR01001258.1, read on the forward strand.
ATCATGAAAGTCAGGTACAGTTGCCGTCGTTGTCACCATGCCGCTTACAGTAGATGTATTCGTAGGCGACCATGTCGCGACGAGAGCCGCATCCGTGGAACGGAATCGCGAAGACAGAACCGCAATTCCGTCATCCGCGGAATCGCGGTTCCATTTCGCGATTTCCATTCCGCGGACGGAATTGCAGTTCCGCGGAACCCATCGCGAGTTCCCGACGGAATCACGGTTGATTCCGTTCCGCGATTCGCGGTTCCGTCTCCGCGGAACTGAATCGCGGCATGAGTGTACTGTTCCGTCTGCGAATGTCCGATGTAGAGGCCATACCTGCCACTGTTTGGCATGTGGATCTGCGCCCGAAATTCTGACATGACGTTCTTCCCCCCACGTAGATGCGGTACTCAACGTCAGCCATAGGATTTCGATCTTGCTTCATCCGGACATACATCCTCAGCGGGAAAGAGCTGAGGGCGTCCTCATGGGAAGTGACGTGTATAATAATAACCTTTATATGACACCAAAAAATATTAGAACTTGATACTAGATGTGTTTTGGAATGGTAATGCTATGATTATATATATAAAGAATATATTTGGATATACAATATGTTATACTATGGTTATCATTCGATTACAGATGTAGTCGGATGTATTATGTGCTTGCAGGTATATGTAAATATATATATGTGTGTGTATATGTATGCATAGTATTATAGTTACTGTAGGTATGATCGATAGCAGGAAGGTGAAGATTCTGGATGACGTAGTAAAGACAGATCGTAAGAAGACCTGAAAATCTAAGTTGCAACTTGGATTCCCTATGGGAGTATGAACTTGGAGTAAATGAGAATATAGCCGGTGGGTTGTTAAGGAATTCTAAGACAGCTGGTAAGAAGACTGAAAATCTAAGTTGCAACTTGGATTCCTTATGGGAGTATGAACTTGGAGTAAATGAGAATATAGCCGGTGCGGTCGCGCGCTGTGGTTCTCATCTCATTCACGGATGAGAGGAAATACGCTAGAGAGGAATCGTGGTTCCGTCTTTGCGATTCCGTCTTCCACCGTCCTCCAGGAACTCCACCTTTTGTCTTCGACCGTCCACGGAATCGCACGACTTCCAAGAACTCCACCCGCAGTGCGTTTTTGGTAGGGCTGTATATATATGTGTGATTTGTGTAATATTTAATTTAGAGTAATTATCAGTAAGATTAAAATGCGTCAAATTAATCATGTTCATTAAATCGACTTTTCGTCGTATATGTGTTTGTGTCTTTTACACGTCGTACATGTTTTATTGTCTTATACAATATATTATTTTAGTTATTGGATTAAATATTAATGAACACGATTTAAGATACGGAGCTGAAACGTATCTATTCGTTTAATTTAATCAATCTTAGTGAATCTAAGTATAGTTAATCAAACAAATATTAATTGTAGGATTTTGATGGGTAAATAGCTTTAAGGTTAATTAAAATTACAATAATCAAAATACATTATTTGATGTTGTTTCCGATGATCTCTTTTTCCGACGACGAGACCAAAGGCGACCCATTTTCGAAAAATGGATTATAGCTAGGTCAATGTGCAATAGATCTAGTGAGAGCCTCCATCGCTTCGAATGCTGTAGAATAACTTGTAGATTTCCTCTCTTCGATCCCATTTTCTGCACTTATGCTTTCCACCAACACAACTCCTTTTGCCGGAGTTACACTTTCTTCGTCGTCTTCTTCTTCTTCGTCGTCGTCGTCTTCTTTATCATCATCTGGTAGAACCTTGACCTTCTGTTTTTGCATAATGCCATTTTCTTCTTCTTCTTTACCTGAAGACTTTGATGGCGCTGAAGTCGTTCTTCTGATAAAAGTAACATTTTGATCTTTAACGCTGAATCGGACGAAAACATCAAGGGTCACAAGTAGTTCTCGCGACATCATTTGCACATCGGGATACTCCGATCGTCGACAGAGACCCATCATTTTACACATTTTGTAGAACACTTCAAGCTCCTCAAACTGACGTTTGGCTCTGACACACGTGTAGTAAGCTCCGACGCAAGTGTCACCTTTCAGTCTGAAGAAATTATCAAGCAACAAGACAACTCCATTGGCGATGTCTCTGTAAAGATCAAAGGTCTCTCTCACAACCAGATAGAAAGACATATGAACGAGGTGATTTTTCTTGGCAGCTCCTGTGGGTCTCGTCGCAATAGCCAAATCGAGTAGTTTCTGCCAATGAGTTATCTGATTTATCATCACCCACGGCGGATGCATTTCATTGGAGAAGTCAGTCGTCGTCGGCATACGGGTCAAATTCCTCGGTAATATGTAAGGAAATCTTGACCGTTTATTCTGAATCTTCCCTTTGATGAAGCAATGAAGACGTTCCTGGAGGTAAAGAGCGTACGCACGTACGAAGACGGAGTAATCCCAGCTGTTGGAGGTTGCAGATTCATCGCAGAAGGTGGAGAGATTTGGGAGATCGATGATCGAAATTGCGTCAAGTCGGAAGTGAGATCCAGCGCCCTCGCGTATGCAGTGGAAAATGAGATGGAGAGATTTCAGCGCAATAACCCAATTTTGTGTGCGATTGATGCGTCGAGAAATGGCAGATACACAGGTGGATGCGGAGACATAGGAGGACGAAGTTAGGTTGATGATTTCGGAGAGAAGCTTGTCGTCGACCAATTCTAGGGTATCGTGAGTGGTGGCTTTCAAGACGAGAAGGTCAAAATGGGCGGAGAGAGATCCGGTCGTCGTTTTCGACACGAGTGCGAGACCGATTCTGGTTTGGTCTGTTACAACTCCTAATGCTTTCTTTAACTTTGTCGGCATTATTGATCGATCGATCAGGCGGATCCCTCCGGTGAGTTTATATGCAATGAGAATCGATTGAAATTCACACTACAAAAAACACCACCGGAGGATCGATGGATTTTTTCGATTTGGTGTTGGGGGTTGGTTTGTTTTCTTCCCTCTTTTTTCTTTCTCAATTTGTTCCGTTGGTGGTTGTATTGTCGGTTGTCGGTTTTTTTTGGTGGTGTCGGTGGGACGGTTACTTATGGTAGTTATAAAATCGAATGGCACGTATAACAACTTGGTAGTTATAATATAAGGTTAGTTACGGGTAGTTAATGTCACTCGTTTAAGTGTTAATGCATTCTATTATATTACAAGAAATAATTGGTTTCATAATACGTCGCACCAGTAAAGCTCGGCTCGCCTTATTAAAGATACACCCCTACATTAAATTAAATCACACATATAACATTACAATAAATATTATAATTAACCCATCTTATTTCATCATAACTTTTCATATTCCATTATTCATACTCCTATATCAAATATTCCATTATCTATTAATTTCATATTTCATATTCTCATATTCTCATATTCATTAATTACCATAATTAAATACACCCAAGCAACATAGCATTTGGGTGTTCTCCTATATAAACACACATAGATCAATTTGATCTTTACACAATCACACACTCTGTAATACAATTACAATCATTGTTTGATTAATCTCGATCTACAACTTTCATAGTTTCCAAACGCTTCCGCAACACATCAGCTTGAATTACAGATTCATCATTCAATTCATCTTTAATTCACTTCAATAAGCTGTGGATCATCGCTTCATCAATCCTTGATCAATCGATCATCCTACAGTATCAGTTTACATTCATTATCATTATCAATATCATTACGCATATATTGATCAACATTCATCTCATTCGTAAACATCTTTCAGTATCGTATAAATTTATATTTGCATATCAAATATGGTATCATAGAAGGTCTCATCCTGACCTCAACATTCTTTTTATTCTAAACTTCTTTTTCTACAAAAGGAGAAAACTTTTCTTTCTAAAAGGAAAGAAACAGCTGCTACAACAAAAAGAACAAACTGCTTCAAAACAACACAAAAAACAGACCAAGCAGTCAATCATCCAACACAACTCTATTCCTCCAGATATTATCAAAGAATTCCTGTGGAGGACGAGGAGGCAGTGGAATCTCCACAGTCAGAACACCATTAGCTTCCCCCCCCTCAGAATTCAAACCCACTTCAGGATCACTCCACAGTTGATAATCAACCACATAATCATCACTGTCATAATCATAGTCCCAAAGCTCATACACTCCTCCATCCTCACCATCCTCACCATCACTATCCTCAGGCAGATTGACAATCCACACAGGACGGAGCTTCTCATGCATACTCAAAATCAGAGGAAGAGTATACATCCTCCACATCACCAAAATACTCCAAGGCCTCCACATCCATATTTTGCTTCCTCAACTCCCTCATCCTTCTGAGATTCCTGGTGTGCCTTCTCATCAATCTCCTTTCCCTCCTCTCAGCTTTATCTGAAAATGGCAACAAAGAATGATGAGTTCAAAATAAAAGATGGAAGCCCTTATTACATATCAGGGAGTGACAACCCAAATTCAAGTCTGGTAGTAACTCCACTCAGTGGACCAAACTATCAGACCTGGATAGTTGAGATTCAATGATCCCTATCCACCAAAAACAAACTAGGATTCATAAATGGATCCATCACAAAACCAAATGAGAATACAGACAATTACCTTATACCCTGGACCAGATGCAATGATCTCGTCATTGCTTGGATTATGAACAGCTGCTCTAAGGAAATCAGAAGCAGCAGTTTATTCATAAAGGATGCAGCCATCCTATGGGAGAATATGAAGCAAAAATACAGCAGAGCAAACTCACTTGTCATTTCCCAACTCAAAAGGCAAATTGCTCTGTGTACCCAAGGCAATGAGTCTGTAAGCAACTTTTATGCTAAGCTGAAGGGCCTCTGGAATGAATTAGACAACAACCAGATCTTTGAATGTTGCACCAATCCAAATTGCATAGCCAAAGAAAACCTAGAAAGACTAATCACTTTCACCACTGGGCTCAATGACACATATTTGTCGATCAGAGGGCAAATATTGAAGAAAAAAACACCACCCTCAGTAGATGATGCCTTCAGAATGGTCCTCCAAGAAGAAACTCAAAGAGAATGCATCTACCCTGAGGAAGGAAGTGTCATGGTAACACAAACCAAAAACTTCACACCCCAAGCAAAAACACAAACTCAAAGTGAAGACTCCAAGCCATACTGCACTAGGTGCAAAAAACACAACCACAACATAGAAACATGCTTCTATAAGCATGATTTTCCACCAGGGCATGGGCTTCATGGAGTCGACTTCAACAAGAAGAAAGAAAACACAACAAAATTCAATGGTAAAAAGGGCTTCAATGGGAAGCCTAACAAAGGATACAAGGGAAAACATCAAAGCAACAATGCCAACATACAATCAGAAGATGATGGCCAAAATTCAAGTGAGGACAAGACTGAAAACAAGTTCATCACCAGAGAAGAGCTCATAATCATACTGGGAGGAATCTTCAAAGGAAACCAGAGTCAAGCTCACATGGCTTCTGGAAGCTCATCTGGTAAATCCTACTATAAAAATAATACGTGTTTTCATTATTCACTAAACTCATACACAACACCACATACTAAACCAGAAAATGATCAGTGGATCATTGACACAGAGGCAACAGATCACATGTGTTCCCCCAACACCACCCTACAAAATGTCAAAACACTATTATACCCAATAAATATTCACCTTCCAAACTCCCAAACCACAAGAGTATCATCAAGTGGTTCTATATCCCTATCAAAAGATATCACCCTACACAGTGTCTTAAAAATACCATCTTTCTCAGTAAACCTACTATCTGTAAGCAAATTAACAAAAGACATAAATTGTTTATTCACCTTCCACTCTACTTTCTGTTCCATACAGGAACAGTAGGGAAACCAGATTGGTGGTGGTGAAAAGAAAGATGGCTTATACATCCTGAAGCTGAAACCACCCTAAGCCAATCACAGTCAACAAAAATAATCAAAAGATGAAAAAATTTGGCACCAAAGACTAGGACACCCTGCACCTTCTAGATTCTATCATTTACATTTACTAAACAAATGTATTCCTAAAAATTTTTCAAAATTTTGTAATACATGCCCTTTGTCAAAACAAACAAGATTATCTTTCAACTCAAGCACAAATAAAACCACCAAGTGTTTTCAGCTAGTTCATCTAGATATTTGGGGAAAATACCACACACCCACACACCAAGGAAACAACTATTTCCTAACCATAGTAGATAACTACTCAAGGGCTACTTGGGCTTTTCTAATGACAAACAAAGCTGAAACGCTAGGAAAATTCAAACAATTCATTTTAGATGTTAAAAACCAACATCAGGCAAACATTCAGACCATAAGGACAGACAATGGAACAGAGTTCCTGTCGAAAGAATTCCAGAACATTTTAAAAACAAATGGCATAACACATCAGCTATCATGCTCTTACACCCCTCAACAAAATGGAAGAGTTGAAAGAAAACACCAACACATACTACAAGTGGCTAGGTCACTCATGATCCAATCCAACATTCCCCTGAAATTTTGGGGAGAATGCATCCTAACAGCTGTTTTTCTAATAAACAGAACCCCAGCTGTTATTTTGGACAATGATACTCCTTACCACAAATTATTCAATGAACAACCAAATCTTTCCATTCTAAAATTAAGTATTTGGATGTCTTTGCTATGCCACAAACAATAAAACAAAGACAAAATTCGAAAATAGAGCCATCAATGGACTTTTTCTAGGATATTCATTCTAAAGAAAGGGGTACAAAGTGCTCAATCTATCCAACCAAGAAATCTTCACAAACAGAGACGTTACCTTCTATATATGAAGAGATCTTTCCCTTCAAAGAAGAACCCAAACAACATGAGAAAGATTTCTTCAATGAAGAATCATCAGAAGAAACAAATATACACACAATAAACACCATCCCTTCACATGACCAATATGAGTCAGAAGAAGATGAGGAAACACCAATTCTTCAAATTTCCCAAATTCCTCCTTCAATGGAACCTACTGAACAGTATGAGTCAGAGGAAGAGGAAGAAATGACTGACAATACAACACCAACAAACAATGAGAAAACCAACATAACATCAAAAAGGACTAGAAAAATGCCCTCATACCTAAAAGACTACAAACTACAACTGGCATCATCTAGACACCCAATAGCAAAACTAATATCATGCCAAAACTTCACTCCAGAACATTATGCTCTCCTCACAGCAATAAAGAGCAATAATGACCCAAATTCATACAAAGAAGCATCCAAACATACCAAGTGGAACAATGCCATGAAACAAGAACTTGAGGCTCTTGAAAATAACAAAACTTGGGCCATCACATGCATCCCTGAAGGTAAGAAACCAATTGGATGTAAATGAGTCTACAAAACAAAATTCAACAGTGATGGAACTGTTGAGAAACACAAAGCAAGACTAGTAGCCAAAGGTTACAATCAAATTGAAGGCATAAATTTCACAGAAACCTTTGCCTCTGTCTCAAAGATGACAACTCTGAGGGTCATCTTAGCAATAGGAGTATCCAAGAAATGGCACATGCATCAAATGGATGTGCAAAATGCATTTCTACATGGGACCTTAGAAGAGACAATATATATGAAAATACCATTGGGTTTAGAAATACCAAAAAATTCACCACTTAATTCAGTCTGTAAAATGAATAGGTCACTATATGACATAAATATGCATATAGAGTATGGAATCAAACCCTATCAAAGGCTTTATCCAATTTTGGATATAAACAATGTAAAACAGACTACTCACTGTTTATAAACATTGGTGACAAAGATACCACAATAGTACTAGCATATGTTGATGACCTGTTAATAACAGGAAACAATATAAACAAAATAAATTCTTTAAAAGAAAATTTAAATAAAATTTTCAAAATAAAAGACCTAGGAGAACTCAAATACTTTCTAGGTTTTGAATTCACCAAAACACCAAATGGCCTATATGTTGGGCAAAGAAAACACACTTTAGACCTATTAGAAAAATATGATCTCACTCAATGTAAATCAAACAATACACCAAATAGTCAGAAACAAATATCTAACTATAAAACAGGAAAACATAATAACACTAATCCAGTACAACCAAATAATCACATTAATAAAATCCCAATGCAATAAAAAAAAACAGAGGGAAATGGAATCCCACTAGAGTACCCACAACAATACAGAAGCATAATTGACAAGTTAGTTTATTTAACTTGCACAAGGCCAGATATATCATATGCAGTGACTTATTTAAATCAGTAGATGGCCACACCCACAGACATCCACATGAAGCCAGCCTACAGAGTATTAAAATATATAAAAGGATCACCTGGTGTGGGGTTACATTTCACATGTTCCTCAATAGACCACATATCTGCCTTCTCTGACTCAGATTGGGCAAGTTGCTCGACCACTAGAAGATCAACATCAGGGTTTGCCATCTTCCTTGGTACTTCCCTAGTATCTTGGAAATTAAAAAAACAACAGACCATATCAAGATCATCGGCTGAAGCCGAATATAGAGCATTGGCCTATACTACATGCGAAATAACTTGGTTGGCAATGCTATTGCAAGAGATAGGAGTTTATCAAATACGACGATCACCGGCTCCACGTATCTTCACCGATAGTACAACAACAGAGGTGATTGCTCGAAACCCTATCTTACACCAACGAACAAAGCATATAGAAATCGATCTTCACACGGTGGGGGACAAGGTTTTAACGGGAGATATAACACTAAGACACGTCTCCAGTGCACAAAACATTGGTGATTTTTTCACTAAACCCTTGGGTGGCCCAACATTTAAAAGTTTAATCCAAAAACTAAATCTCATCGATATACACACCCAAAATTCAAACCCAATTAATTCACTCAAACACTCCATTGCACCTACATATTCAAATCAAACCCTAACCGGTTTTGATTTGAAGGAGGATATTAGAGTACACCCCTACATTAAATTAAATCACACATATAACATTACAATAAATATTATAATTACCCCTCTTATTTCATCATAACTCTTCATATTCCATTATGCATATTCCCATATCAAATATTCCCATATCTATTAATTCCATATTTCATATTCCCATATTCATTAATTACCATAATTAAATACACCCAACCAACATAGCCGTTGGGTGTTCTCCTATATAAACACACTTAGATCATTTTGATCTTTACACAATCACACACTCTGTAATACAATTACAGTTATTGTTTGATTAATCTCGATCTACAACTTTTATAGTCTCCAAACGCTTCCACAACACATCAGCTTGAATCACAGATTCATCATTCAATTCATCTTCAATTCACTTCAACAAGTTGTGGATCATCGCTTCATCAATCCTTGATCAATCGATCATACTACAGTATCAGTTTACATTCATTATCATTATTGTTGGTACCATGGACCGCGGACCGCGGCCCATGGACCGAACCGGCCCGGTCGGTGGCCCAGACAGACGGACGGGCCCGAGGCCCAAGGACAGTGAGTGAAGGCTATAAATACCTCCCCTGGTCCACCTGGGGAGGGGGTTGATAAATCTAGAGAGTAAACTGGTACTAAGTTGTGGTTGTGAGCTGACTCCGGCGAACCCACACACCAACAATTATCAATATCATTACGCATATATTGATCAGCATTTATCTCATTCATAAACATCTTTCAGTATCATATATATTTATATTTGCATTTCAAATATAACTTCTATCACGCCTCGTTTAAGGTCGGGCTCGCGAGCCCAATCCTCAAGCTCGTTTAGCTTAACGAACCGAGCTCGAGCTTGGACATGCCAAGCTTGGCTCGTTAAGCTCGATAGGCTCGGTAATGAATATAAAAAACTAAAAAAATATTATATTTAGAGAGAATGGAGATGTAGCACAATTGATAAAAGATTTATTTAGTAACGGACAGCGGGATCAAGTTAAGCTTCGCACCGGTCTACCACCCGCAGGCAAACGGACAGGTAGAAGTGACGAACCGGACGATAACATCGATCCTGAAAAGGAAGGTGGGCGAACACCCGGGAAACTGGGCGGACCTAGTCCCGGAAACCATGTGGGCGTATCGCACGACCATCCGGACGCCTACGGGCCAGACCCCCTTCGCTCTCGCATTCGGGATGGAGGCCGTAGCACCGAACGAACTGGTATGGCCAACCGCGCGCATCGAGCAGTTCCAGCCGGGCACGAACGACAAGGCGATGTTTCTAGAAAGGGAGCATCTAGAGAGCCGGAGAGAGGAGGCGTCCATCAGGGACCTCACTTACAAAACGAAGGGTAGCAAGGTACCACAACGAAAGAGTGGCCGACAAGAATTTAGCACCAGGGGACTTGGTGTTGAGAAACGCAAAGGTAACGGGAGTCGACCAGACAAAGGGGAAATTATCAGCAAGATGGGAGGGTCCGTACGTCATCACGGACGAGATTCAGCCGGGCATCTTTCGCCTGGGATACGAGGACGGGCAGGAGATAGAAAGGACGTGGCATGCCGACAACTTGGAGAAGTACAGACGGTAAAGCGGAACGTGCGCGAGACAGCTTCTCCTATTGTATCTTGTTTAGCGTCGGGCGCCCCCCGACCACGGCACGTGATGCCCAATAAAAAGCACCCGGAGTGCATCCATTAAAAGAACATTAATGAAAAGAAAACGGGGAAGCCCGCCGAAAAGGCCAGCGGAGGGGTCTTGAGGTCGGACGACCACATGAGACAATCCGTACGGCCCAGGCCGTTTCCCCGAGCAAACGAAAGCCGGAGAAGCCCGCCGAAAAGGCCGGCGGAAAAGTCTCAAGGTCGGACGACCACACGAGACAATCCGTACGGCCCAGGCCGTTTCCCCGAGCAAACGAAAACCGGAGAAGCCCGCCGAAAAGGCCAACGGAAGGTCCCCGGGGCCGAAAGGCCACACGGGAACGTCCGAAGGGCCCAGGCCGCTTCTCTAAGATAAGTAAAATGATTGAAGGAAGAGGAAGGGCGAAAGCGAAAGTTAAGCAGGGAAACGAAAGCTAAAGGAAGAAGAAAACGACCGACGGCCGAGCAAAAAGGGAGAGAAAACGAGCAAGTAAAAAAGCAGGAAAAAAGTTAAGTATTATTACAATACAGGGATAATTGTTCTTCCCGTACGAAAAAAGGAAGAAAAAAAACATTCGCTACGGGCCGACTACTCAAGGGGAGGGTCCACGTAGTCGGGGAAGTCAGCCTCAAGATCTTGCTCCTCGCTATCGCTCACATCCACGGGAGGCTGATAGGGGGGAACGCCCATCTCTTCCCAGCCGGCCCACTCGTTACGGCTCCGGGGCACAACGGCGCGCGACAGGGGTGGGTAAACAAGCGAACTCATCTGGCGTCCGTGCACGTAACCTTTCCAGAAACCGCTGCGTTTGGAGTCCGCCATCAGGGCGGCATGGTCCTTCTTCATACCAGCCAAGCGGTCCTCGAAGGCGGGAACAAAGGCCTTGACAAAAGCATCCTGAACGTCCTTCGCGGCCTTCTCCGCGGCAGCAGCCCGAGCCTTCTCTTCCTCCGCAGCCCGGCACACGTCGGCGGTCAGGAGATCCCGTTCACGCTTGACCGCGTCCAGCTCGGTCCTCGCGGCAACAAGGTCGGCCCGCACTCGCTGAAGCTCCCCGTCCAGCTTAGCGCCCTGTTCCAGCCGAACCTGGGTAAGGACCGAAAGTTGCAGCATCAGATGGTGCAGGTCAAGGTCGACGGCCGAAGGAGGACGGGCGCGCAGTCGAACGAATTCATCCTCGGGCGTCAGCCAGGCACGAACGTCCGCAAGTCTCTGTTTGAAGATCCCACCAAGGCGCGGCAAGGAGGACGCAGGATCGACGGGGGCAGTGCAGCAGTCGAACGTCTTCTGGAAATCCCGCATGACAGACTTAAAGGGCTCGGTATCCAAGATCTCGGGATCCGACCCGGACAGAAAGAGGTGGTCAAGGACCCCACTGGGCGGAGGACTAGAGTGGCTGGTCTCGGGAGAGTCCAAATCCTCAATAAGGACCGACCCCAGGGCAGCGGCGACCGACTTACGTTTCTCGGCCCGAGCTTTCTTCCTTTGTTGTCGGTCAAACCGGGTGTCTCGAAAGCCGGCGTCCAAACCGGCAGAAGCATCAGGCCCGGCCTTGAGAGTGTTGGCGGGAGGGGAAGTAGCGGGAGCCTCGAACCGCACTTCGTCGACCGGCCTCTTCTTCGGACGCCGGGGCGGGCCGTCCCGAAAATAGGGCGTCTTCACAGGCAACGCCATGTGGTCATCGTAGGCCCAGGTGGAGGCCAGCGTCCGAGCATTGACGGGCCCGTGGCGGTAAATTTCGATAAGAACGTCCTGGGTGAGAGCGGCCATGGGGTCCAAGTCATCTCGAGCAGGAGCGGCGGTCCGAGTCTTCAACGACGTTAACAAATCCCAACGTGTGGGGACATCCGCGTCCGACTCCGACGACCCAAGGGCGCTGACGGGGACGAAGAAGAAGCGGTCCCGCCAGTGGTGAGACCGGTCGACCAGCTGATCGAAGAGGGCGCCGCTGGATCTCTGAGCGACTAGCACACGGCGGGGGTCGGTGGTCATAGCGGTCATCGTGAACCATATCAGGAAGACCTGTAGGCAGACGTGGCAGCCGGCCCGACTCAAGAGAAGGTCGAAAATCATCAGGCGGTCGATGGCGGCCGGAGGAAACTGAGAGATTGCGACACCGCAGAAGTGCATCGCCTCGGCCACCAGAGGGGGAAGCGGGAGAACGAGACCGGCATCAGCGAAAGGCGTGTAAAAGACGACCATGTCCGGCGGCGGATCGGAGGCAAGGCGGTCACCGGCTTCGGTAAAAGGCAGATCCGGTTGGCCCATCTTCGCCAACGCCTCCCGGATCATGTCGACCCCGACGGTGGATAAGGGATCCTTGCTGGTAGGGGCGACGAAAAGCGACGAGACCAGAGTGCGGGCGCCGGCCGCGGCCTGGGCGCAATCGGAGGAGGAAGCGGAGGCCATTAGCAAACTGGGAAGGGAGAAGGTCGGAGAAAAAAAGAGAGAGAAAGAGTCAGTCGCGAGAGGCAAAGGGAGG
>LFYR01001258.1:760202-783800 GCA_001185155.1 Zostera marina
CCCCAGGCCCCGGCCCGCCGAGGAAGGGGGGAGTACTGTTGGTACCATGGACCGCGGACCGCGGCCCATGGACCGAACCGGCCCGGTCGGCGGCCCAGACGGACGGACGGGCCCGACGTACGGGCCCACGAGGCCCAAGGACAGTGAGTGAAGGCTATAAATACCTCCCCTGGTCCACCTGGGGAGGGGGTTGATAAATCTAGAGAGTAAACTGGTACTAAGTTGTGGTTGTGAGCTGACTCCGGCGAACCCACACACCAACAATTATCAATATCATTACGCATATATTGATCAGCATTTATCTCATTCATAAACATCTTTCAGTATCATATATATTTATATTTGCATTTCAAATATAACTTCTATCACGCCTCGTTTAAGGTCGGGCTCGCGAGCCCAATCCTCAAGCTCGTTTAGCTTAACGAACCGAGCTCGAGCTTGGACATGCCAAGCTTGGCTCGTTAAGCTCGATAGGCTCGGTAATGAATATAAAAAACTAAAAAAATATTATATTTAGAGAGAATGGAGATGTAGCACAATTGATAAAAGATTTATTTAGTATTTGAGAGGTCACGGGTTTGATCCCCCATGTCTCCAAATAATTATTTCTTTTAATTCGAGCTATGGCTCGCAGGCTCAAGCCCGAGCCTGAAAATTCTTAAAACGAGCTGAGCCCGAGCTCGGCCAAACCAGGCTCGGCGAGTTCGAGCCCGAGCCTGGATAACTCCTTAACGAGCCGAGCCTGGCTCTATAAGCAAAAGCTAGGCTCGGCTCGTTTGACATCCTAGCCGTACCTTGAATGCGTCACCGTGCGTTATCAAATCGTGTTCATTAATATTTAATCTAATGATTAAAATAATGTATTGCACAAGACACTAAAATATGTACGACATAAAATAATATACTGCAAAAGATACTAACGCATGTAAGACGTAAAGTTGATGTAATGGACAAAATTAATTTGACGTATTTTAACTTTGACACATCTGATAATTACTTTATTAAATGATTGTTGGTTTCATAATCAATGATTAGATCTTAAAGTTCTCATATAAATGTTTCTGGTGAAAACTTTTTTATAAAGATAAAATGAGATATCTCATCTCATATTCTCATCCATTCATTCCATTTGGATTAATTTGAAAAAAAAAATATGAACACCTTTTCTTACAACCATTCCATCAATGTCTTATCATTCCAATTTTATCCTTCTCGGTGTTCATTTCATCAATGGTGTTCATTCCAATTCCATCAATGGTGTTCATTCCAATTCCATCAATGGTGTTCATTTCTGACAGTTATTCGGCCAAGATTTCTAACGAAATAGATTCCTGACGGTTATTCTGCTAAGAATGTTTCCAAAATTTAAAGAGAAAAATTACTGGAGCCTTGGCCGTCAGTATTGGAGTAAAAATATTACTGGCAAAAAAGACCATATTTTGTAGTGATGTATTTGCATATCACTCTTTCCCTAAAATCAAATTCACACTTCTCCTTTCACTCCCCATTCCACTCTATTTCCACCCTATAAAAATCAAAGAAACCCTATCTCAATATCTCCTCCAACAAAATCTATTACACTTCTATGACATTAACTCTATATGTATACATGTATGTTTGGGAAGTCTACACTGTTGATTGTTGTTAATACTGAAACGTTATATATATAATATAGGAAAAATTTCTGATGCGCCATCACCTAATACGCTAAAATGTGCCGAAGACATCCAGATCCCATTCATTTTAAATCCTACGTTTAGTAATTTTAATCTTTGAGCAACACCACCTTGAACTACACATGCACATATCTCGAAAGAAACCCAAAACTGTATGTCACCACCATACATCATTGTCGTACGGATGGTGTTTTTTGTCTGAATTGCACCATCAAATGTCATTACTTTTTAAAACTGTAGCTCAATAAATGTTGATTTGATATGATGGGTAAGGTGAAGTATTTTTAGACGATAGGAGTAGGAGAGAAAGAGTTTAAGAAAAGAGATCAAAGTAAGGTGGTCCTGACGGGTAAGTCGAGTTCTTTCCCCATTTTCATCGATAGGGTCTACCCATTTCTCCCATTTTCGAAATTAAAAAGCAGTCTACGCTCGATATCGATCCTCATCTTTTTGAATTTCTTTCTTTCTTTTTTAATTCTTATCCTCTATTGATTTGGTTGAGTGTGTATGAAATTCCCCAAATTTATAATAATTACAATCATAGTCATTAATTATATTTGTCTGGTTGTCAAACAAACAAAATCTTAAATCGTGAAGAGCATAAACTTAATTGAAATCTGAACAATAAAAGGGACAATGGGTCTTTAGATAAATTTGTGTTCAAAAAATGGAGAAAATGATTAGGGAGAGGAAAACGATCGGAATCGGCGTGGATTATTCTCCGATGAGCATATTAGCAGTGAAATGGGTCGCCAAGAATTTCGCAAGCTCTGGAGACCAAGTCATTCTCGTCCATGCAGCTGCAGGCAAACTTGATGACCAATCCCAGAAAGAGCTTTGGGAAGAGAATGGATCACGTACGTAATTATTTATAACTATAGATAGTTTGTCGATCTATTAGCATACATGTAGTATGTAATCACTAATCATGATTAATTTCAGCTTTGGTTCCTCTCTCGGAGTTCAAAGACTCGGCTGTCCAAGCTCACTATGACGTCCAACCTAACCCTGAAATCTTTGACATACTCGACGATGCGTCCATGGAATATGAAGTAAATTTCTAACCCTAACCCTAGATTTCATCTATCTAATTAATCAGATGTCTAGCTAGTGATTGCATAGGTGATTAGGTGTGGTGGTCTTTTATTTTTACACAGATGGAAGTGATGGCGAAAATTTATTGGGGGAATGCAAGGGAAATCCTATGCAAGTCGGTCAAGGATTTGAAATTAGACCACTTGGTCGTTGGTAGCAGAGGTCACAGTATGATGAAGAGGTATAATAAGAAAATTGATAATAAAAAAATGACGGATTTTTTTGAGCAAAAATGATTTTATGAATGTTGACGCCTACGTGCGCACAGGTTGGTTCTGGGGAGTGTAAGCCATCATGTGATGAACCATGCACAGTGCCCAGTAACGGTGGTCAAGGCACCAAAACCACCGAATCCAACCAAGTCGTCTGCCCAACCGAGTTGCATCTAGACGTACAACATGGATCGATGATTGTTATGAATATTGATAATATTCTTTGCATTTGGGAAGATGAGAGAAGATTGTGAAGATAAGTATTTTTTTCTTCTCAAAATATTTTGTATTTTTCGACTTTTTATATCGTTGTATGATGATGATGATGATGATTGTATATTTGTAACCCTATAATTTTGTTTAATTCTTCTCAATTAAAATTCGCTACTTTCGATTGCATGAAGTAATCAATTCCTTCTGTTCTATAAATCATTTAACTTTATATGCGTTGAAATATGCCGAGTCAATCCACCCCTTTCGTTGCATATTTTATGGTTTGGAAAATGTCACCCACGAACAATGCTTACTTGAACCTCGTCTTGTTACAGATCTTGATGACATCTGCCAACAATAACATATCTTTTATATGTACGAATAATCTTTTATTTCTGAATAACCCATTAACTAGTTGGATTATATTCGTCTTTCATTGTTGCTCGTTAAATGTTGATTAGATTAGTTATATGTACGACACTTTTTTTCTAATGCGAACTCTCATTACTTTTTGTACGACAACACATATATCCCCATTACGTTTAACCCCTAAGGGTATTTATACACTTTTCTACTGGGCTGAACCTTCTCTTCTGAGCCTGACCCGACTCCACCAACTTGGTCGGGTCTGACCCGTCGGGGCACATGGGTCTACACGGCCTGTCAAGCTAAGTGGGCCTTTTGGTCTTGGTTCGGGGTGAACTTGATCTGATGGACCAAGGGTATCATCAATTAGGTATTAAACTTTTAATCCCAAACAACCAACACAAAACATTAAAAGAATATTTTAAAGACTTAAATCACTTTTTTTTGAAACAATTAAAATTTCATTAAAAAAATAAGAGCAATGTTCAATTTACATAAAAGTAAAAAGAAATAACAACAGAAGTAAAAAAAATGAACAAAAGCTCATACATTGACTTTTTTCCATTAGCTATGTAGTTTAGTTATACCTTATATCACTGTTTGGTCAGATAATTTTGTACGTAGGGTCAATATCTTATAAAGGAGATACAACAATGAAGATTAATAAGGTTTATTTCAGCACAATCCCTAAATCTAAAATCGATTTCTCTCTTCCCCAAATCATTTTTTATCACTTCAAGAGCTCTCTCCTCCAAATCTCTTTGAATCCAAGAGATTAGTGGTTTAATCATCATCTCTTTATACTTGTTTTCTTGCTTTTATTTGATTCTTTTATAGTTTGATTTTATCTCTTTGCTTTAAAAAAAATAGAATGGAGAGATATTTCAAAAAAATATCCATGTTGAGATTCCAAATCCAAGTGTTGAAAAGCTATAACTATACAAGTTAGGATTGGGCATGGGTCGAGTTTCCCTTGGGTTTGCCTAGATCTGGACCCGAACCCGATCTTCGAGTCAAAAACCGGGAAGGTCAAAAAATATTGAACACGAACCCGGACCCGATTTAGATGTCGGATTTGGTCGGGTTTGGTCGGGTTTAAGTTCGGGTTTCGGGTTTAATAAATTGATTGAATATTTTACATAAAAATCCTTATTGTTAAATAATTTGAAAATTATAATTAAATAATTTTTAAATTTGAAAAACTGATTCTACAACAAAAACTCCAACAACAAAAAATGACTCTACAAAAAATCAAACGAAAACAACATGGATAAAGAGGAAGAGGAAATTTGTTTTGCTTTTTTTATAGATGGAGAGGTCCGGCGACGGTGAGAAAAAGGCCGGTGACGCCAAGGTGAGGGAAAATGAAAGTGAAAGAGGAGAAGGAAATGAAATTAGGGTTTAAATTTTAAGATATGAAATTAATTAATTAAGGTTTATAAAAGATGAGAAATTTATAATTATGTATATTAAATTTTTTATAAAATATTTTATATAAAATTATATTAATTATTTATATTTTAATAATTTTTTTATAAATTTCTTCGGGTTTCTGGTGAGTCGGGTTTGGGTAAAAAATACTCGGATTTGGGTCGTTCGTATCGAATTTCATGGCCGAAAATATCGACCTAAACCCAAATCTGAACCCACGCTCACCCCTAATACAAGGTATAACTTTCGTTTAAAAAAAAAGTTAAAATTATGAGAATTTCTAACATCTAGATTAAAATTATGAGTATGATACGTTTCGTACCGAGGAAGATGTTCGAATGTAACAAATGAAATTGAATTGAAATTGTTGATAACAAATAACTCGACAGAAATGGTTTAAATAGACCTTACAGATTCAATCTATGATCTACTTTCTATAATTATGGATTACAATCGTAATAAAATAATACCAAAATAGAAAACCATGCAAATAAGAACATCATTATATGATGCAATGGAAACAACTAATTAACAATTAAATAATAGAATCTGAAAACTAATCAACCATGCAATCTAATTAAAATAAGGAAAATACAAGTAACTTAAATATGAAGTTGTCGGGTATTTTTTATAAAATACCAATCTTGTGATCGGCCCACCTTGTCAGAGTTTTCTTGAGACGCTTAGTTAAGATGCAGGTCACATCAGAGTATATTATTTGTTTGATAAAGAATAGAAATTAAAATGTACACACTAATACTCGAATCTTAAACTTTCAATAGTCATCCATCTTAATAGTGACAGTTAGGGTGTCAAACGAACCGAACTTTTGATTGTAGAGCCGGACTCGGCTCGTTAAGAAATTGTCCAGACTCGGGCTAGAGCTTGAGCTGGTCGAGCCTGGTTTGGTCAAGTTTGGGCTCGACTCGTTAAGACATTGTCCAGACTCGGCTCGAATTTGAAATTTAATTTGTTGACACCCTAGTGCTAATCGAGATGTATGTAAGATTCGAGTATATTAATCAACGATCAGTTACATCATTGACTCATGAATATATTATTTTTTTCAACCTACCCAGTTTATAGATGATAGATTTAGTTATTTCATTTTATAAGGTGATAATGTAATTGACCTTCCGTCCATCTCTCATCTGTGATTGAATCTCTTCGACTGCAACCTTCTCAGGCTTCTCTGATCTGTTTGACTCTGGATTCTTCCTTCTCCGACTGGAGACTCCCTCCATCTGCTTCTGTTTTTAAATCTTCCAAACTTCACTGCTTCTCCTTCAGGTCTTTAATTCTGTCTTCGCATCAAAGGCCTACAGCTGCAGCTACTTATTTCTTATATCTTTATTAGTGTTGAAGTTATTCAGTCTTTACATGAGCAAGTACATCACAGATTCACAGTCTTGATTCTTCAAGTTATCCTTTAAATTTCCAGATTTTGGGTCTTTTTTCTTTCTTTTCTTTATGAAACTTTACTGACTGTTTAAAGAATGCCTACAATTTTGGATTTTTGGGGATGTTTATTGAATAATTTACTCTTATTAATTAATTAGATCAACAATCTTAGGTTACACGTTAATGATTCTGATTTGTTCAAAACTTCTTCCAAAGTTCCAATTGCATATCTGCAATATTGGATTTGGCGATTCTATTATATTATATTGACTGATTTTTCGATTCATAGTATCTACTGAGTGCTTAAATTTGAATTTGGATTTTATGTATTTTGAATTGTATTTTTTTCTTCATATTATTTGCATTTCTAGGGTATATCAATAATATCATGCTCAATTTTTTTAGTAAATTGTTGGTATATTTTATTTAATTTTAAAAAGTTTTTTTTTGCAGAGGTAGTGAAGTAAATAACCATAATTGGGGAATAAAGCACGGATATCTACCATCTAGAGTGGAGAAGCAGAGGTGGTGAGCTAAAAAATATCCTATTCCATGGATCAGCAAGGGCAGGAGCAGGAGGAGGTGGAGTGCAATGAGAGGGTGAATCTCTTGGAGGAAGTAATTTTTTTAACCTGTTTCGGTGCTTCTAAATTCTAATCTATCTAAGTTTTAAATTTGAGTTCTTTTATCTTTTGTTTGTTTGGATTTACCAATTTCTAATGCTGCGAGATTTAGACTTTAGATGGATGTCTTACTGATATTTTATCTACGGTTGATGCTTTTATTTTGCAAGGAAGAAGTAGTCTTTTCTACTACTGTAAAATAAATATCTTCAAATAAGTTTTAGGGAGTTTTCTTTTGACATTCTGATTTCTGATTTGATAAAAAATGGTTGTATATATATTGTGCTTTTGATTTCTTAAGAGTTCCATTTTGTTTTTTTTTTATTATTATGTGGCTGATGTTTAGTTTTGTTGATGAACTAATGAAGAAGTATTTATTGTTTAGCATGCTCGTCACCCAACTTTTGATTGTTATTGTTAAACTATACTTATATGTAGCTTCTCTTTCACCTCTTTTCGCCTAAATAATTGCGATTGTAATTCACAGAATAGGGGTACTACTGAACTGTATACCGGGGATGGTTCGGTCAACGTCAATGGAGATCCTGTCTTGAAACAAGGCACAGGGAACTGGAAGGCATGTCCTTTTATATTAGGTATGAATAATTTATATCAGTACTGTTTTTTTTTGTCCAATTTTCAGGTACCAATGTGTTTTATTAAAATAAAAATTACCATAGGGAATGAGTGTTGTGAACGTTTGGCTTACTATGGCATTGCAACGAATCTTGTCACATATCTCACAAAGAATCTTCACCAGGGAAACTCTGTTGCTGCAAGAAATGTCACTACTTGGTCTGGTACTTGCTATGTTACACCTTTAATCGGTGCATTCTTAGCAGATACATACTGGGGAAGATACAAGACGATCGCAGTTTTCTCGATAATTTACTTTTTTGTGAGTACTCATATAACATTGATAGTGATTAATTAGTGAGGCATTCAATCCATTTTTTTCTTCCATTGATTGATTATGGTGTTCTAAAATGCAGGGGATGTTTATATTAACCCTTTCAGCTTCAATTCCTTTCTTGAAACCACAGCCATGTTTGGAAATGGGATCTGATTGCACAGAAGCAAATTTTTCTCAGTATGCAGTGTTCTTCATTGGTCTCTATCTCATTGCCTTTGGCACAGGCGGCATAAAGCCATGTGTGTCATCATTTGGGGCAGATCAGTTTGATGACACTGACCCAATTGAGAAAGTGAAGAAAGGGTCCTTTTTCAATTGGTTCTACTTCTCAATTAACATCGGCGCTCTGATATCTAGCAGTTTTCTCGTATATGTGCAAGACAATTATGGATGGGCAATAGGCTTTGGGATTCCAACATTGTTCATGGGGTTGGCAGTTGTCTCTTTCTTCTCAGGCACATCGCTTTATAGGTTTCAAAGACCAAGAGGAAGCCCACTTATTAGAATCTGCCAGGTCATGACTGCGTCTATTCGTAAATGGAATGTCAATGTTCCACATGACAGTTCTGTCCTTTATGAACTGGAGGAAAATAGCTCAATTGGTGGAGGCAACCGGAAGTTGGAGCATTCCGACGAAATGAAATTCCTCGATAAAGCTGCTACTATAACAGATTTGCATGGCATAGATGAGAATTTTTCTGATCCATGGAACCTCTGTACCGTCACACAGGTAGAAGAGCTTAAAATTCTGGTTCGAATGTTTCCTATTTGGGCAACTGGCATAGTATTCTCTGCAGTTTATGCACAGATGACTACCATGTTCGTTGAACAAGGAATGGTTCTTGATGCCAAAATTGGTTCTTTTATCATCCCCCCAGCTTCTCTATCAACATTTGATGTGATCAGTGTCATTATCTGGGTACCTATGTATGACCGGTTTCTTGTTCCCATTGTACGTAAATTCACTGGAAACCAAAGAGGATTCACCCAATTACAACGGATGGGTATTGGTTTATTCATCTCTATACTTTCTATGGTAGCTGCAGCAATTCTTGAAATCAAGCGTTTAGAGATGGCAGCTTCAGAGGGTCTAGTAAATGAAAATGTGCCGGTGCCCATCAACATTTTCTGGCAGGTACCGCAATATTTTTTCATTGGTGCATCTGAGATATTCACATTCATAGGCCAACTTGAGTTTTTCTACGATGAATCACCTGATTCCATGAGAAGCTTGTGCACAGCCTTTTCCCTTTTGACAAATGCTTTTGGGAATTACTTGAGCTCTTTCATTCTAACTGTTGTGACATATGTAACAACTCGAGATGGGCAGCCTGGGTGGATTCCAGACAACTTGAATCAAGGTCATCTTGATTATTTCTTCTGGCTTTTAGCTGGTCTAAGTTGTTTCAATCTTGTAGTGTACACCTATTTTGCTAATAGGTACCAGTACAAGAGGAGGGCTATTACTGCTTAGAAGCTCTGGTCATGGCCATGGGGAGAAGGATGGAAGGAAGGTCTTGTATTTATTTATACATTATACATTATAAATTATAATGTAATGTGAAGGTTCATTGATTCATTCATTATAATTAATTATACAACTAATGAATAATATCTAATTTTTTGTTTTTATTTCTATTCTCTATGTAACTTGGACGTTGTCCTTATTTTTTTAATGACTCTGTGAACACCTCAACTAGGTCCTTTGAAAAATATTAAACTCTTTTCAATTGTTTTTATTTCAGATCTTTTTTAATTCCGTTGGCTGAGCACTTGAATCTCGTCTTCTGAAAAATAATGAATAGTCCAATTTCCACTCAATTCAGTCCAGATATTAAATTGGAGGATCTGACGGAGGCTGCGTAAAAAATTACGCATCACTCTTCCCCTTGGGGGCTATTATGGAATGCTATTGAGTGTTTGTCGTGACATACATGAACGAGAAGAAATAAAAGGTATAGACACCAGTCTCTCATTTGATTCAGAGTGTTACAAGAAAAGTTGTTGTCACCCTTTAGAAACATCTATGATGGAAGTATGAAAGACCAATCTTCTGAGACAGCGTATTTAGTTACTGTATAACTAGACTACATAGTTAATGAGAGAGTTAATAAGCTTTTTACTCATTTTTTTTGCTTCTGTTTTTATTTCTATTCTCTATGTAATTTGGGCATTGCCCTTATTTTTTAATGAAATTTAATTGTCATCACAACCCTTACACATACAGATATTAGAATTGGAGATGTAATAAAGTCATGTAAAAAGCTGACTCGGCTGCATTGGAATTAGGGTGTCAAATAAAGCCCAGCTCGGCTCGTTTAAGCTCGGACTCGCGAGCCCAACGAGCCGAGCCCGAGCCTGAAGCTCAAGCTCGTTAAGCTCGGTGGGCTTGGTAAGAAGTATAAAAAAGTAAAAAATAATTATATTTAAAGAGAATAGCGGTGTAGCAAAGATGATAAAACATTTGTCAAGTATTCGAGAGGTCACGGGTTCGATTCCCAAGTCTTCAAATAATTATTTCTTTTAATTCGAGCCCAAGCCCAGATGATACCTTAACGAGCCGAGCCCGACTCTATAAGCAAAAACTCGACTCGTTTGACACCTTAATTGGAATGCTATTGGTTGCCTCACGTGACACATTTGCTCTGAAAGAAACAGAAAGCTCCACCAGCATATATACTCTTAGACCCCCAGAAATTATTCTAACAGGTATATTAAAAGACTACAAAATATCTTTTAGAGCTGATATCTTTAAGAAAATGTGGTCCGAAATTTAAAAATAATTATTAGTTTTTCATTGGGGGTAATTGCAATTTTCAAAGAAGAAGAAACTGTACACATTCAAACGGTCCATGGGGAAAGGAGACGGCGGGCGAGTCTCCATGGTTAGGCTCCGAGGAGGAGGAGGAATTCCATTTATGAAATTTTTTCTAGCCGGAACCAGCGTCGCCACAATAACACTCCAATTCTTCAGACCCGATCTTCTTCCCTCTCCAATCGGCGTAGGATTCGATAGCGTCATCCGTTCCTCTCGCGCTTTACACACCGTAACTAGCTAACTTTCTGTTTGTATCATCTATCCAATTATCTTCATCTCAGTATCTTCTCTTATTCTGCTCTCCGATTCAGATCGGGTTTGTTGCGGTTGACTACAGGTACTCTCTGCGTGGAATGGACACTAGCTCCGATGAGTATCGCAGTACATTAGCTGAGGTTTCTCTCTACCGGTGTTTCTTTCTGTTTTACTTATTTTTTGCAACTGAATCTGTATGTATTGTTACTATTTTAGGTTAATTTACGGTCGGCAAAGAGGATACTTAAACTATGCGAAGTTAACAGAGGGTTTTATGTAAAAGCTGGGCAATATTTTTCGTCAATACGACAAATTCCGAAAGAGTACAGTTCACTTCTTTCCTCTTTGCAAGATCAGGTCAGTACTTGTGTTCTTCACTTCTTCTTGTTTCATTAACTGTGTAGAGTTTTTCTTTCTTAAGTAGTTTCGTTTCGTCTATGATCCAGGCACTTCCTTGCAATTTTAAAGATGTTAAGCGAGTGTTGATGAAGAATTTAGGGAAGGACATGTCTCAAATGTGAGTAGAAGTATATGAATATTTGAATTTAATGATTTGATGAAAAAAATTGTCATGTCATGTCGCCTTTTTACTTTAAGTTACGGGACAGGGTAGACCTGTGTTAATGTAAATGGATAACATGAAATTATTTTGAATTTTCTGGTTCTAAGTATCATTCGTT
This sequence comes from Zostera marina, assembly GCA_001185155.1. Lineage (NCBI taxonomy): Eukaryota > Viridiplantae > Streptophyta > Magnoliopsida > Alismatales > Zosteraceae > Zostera > Zostera marina. The sequence continues at coordinate 771,886 of LFYR01001258.1, forward strand.
TTATGAGTTACACAATGATGGCTCAAATGGTGACCAAGTTCCATTGGATGATTGCATTCGATACAATTACAAATAAACATTAGTAATTTGCATTTTATCTAGTAATTTGAAACTTATAATTTGTAATGTTAAATATCTACTTTATTAGGGCATTAGACACTTCAGATTTTTAAATTATTAAATGTAATAATATATAGGGTTGAGAACGTGCCGGCCTTGCCCCATGCTCCGCCCCAGTTTATGAATACCAGGGCAAAACCAGGGTGGGGCGCGGATGGGGCACCTTTACCCCAAGACCAACCCCGGAAAATATGACCAGGGCAGCGGACAGGGCGGGGCAAAAAGAAAAAGGATTTCCCTTTTTTTCCGCCCCGAAAAATATCCAGGGCAAAGGGGTGGGTGTAAAAGTTTTTTCGGGGCGCTGAACGAGGGTTCTCACCCTTATTCTTATATATATAAATAAATAACATGTATCTATTCTTATATATAGGTAGATATGTATTATATCCTCTTATCTAGTTAACTTTAGAATTTAATAACTTATAATTCATTTATATAAGACTATAAGTCCTTTCCAAAACCAATAAGCTAACTGACCAATTACGACTATAATTACCTATAGTTCATAATAAATTTTCCTGATTTTATTTTTCTTTCAATTTTTAGAAAAATATAAAAAATTAAGGATAATGCCGAGCTCTTAACTTGACCTAAGTCAACTTCAACCTTCTTGCATTAGTGTAATCAAATGAGTAATTTTTATGTCACTTTTAATGAGAGCTTATTCAATTTTTTGAGTCCATTATAGGCCCTTATCTATATCTATAAGGTTCTACTGCAGTTAACTATGGAATCGATTATAAATATCTATATGATAAAAGACTAAAATTTGCAGTACAAATTGTAAAATAGTAAATCTTACTTCATAGTTGTTTTTAGGAGTATGGTATATCTTTCATTCATTCTATCAAGTATTAATATTAGAGTTTAACAATAACTCCCAGTCTTATTATATGAGTCAGATTTCTAATGTTTGATGAAGAACCAATTGCTGCCGCATCGATTGCTCAAGTTCACCATGCTGTATTATTGGATAACCATGAAGTGGCAGTCAAGGTGGGTTTTGTTAAGTAAAAATGATATGCTGAATGCCTCAAATTTTCCATTATATTCTATAGTAGGCATTAAAAATATCTTCTTCTGCATGCATATCCTCACTTCTCTAATCACATTTTTCCTAATTGGATCTCAGGTACAATACCCTGGCTTAGAACAAAGGATGAAAATAGATATTATAACAATGACCATTCTCTCAAAATTAGTTGCATGGGTATGCCAAAATTCAGATATATTATACTTTACTGTTAAATCTTTTCTGTTTACACAAAGAGCCAAAATTAGACCCTACCTATTACTAGCCTTGTATGCATGTACTTTTCATAAAATGTCACGCAGATCACTAAATGCCGTAGTTCACTGGTTCCAGGTTCCTACCTTTAATTAGTTCTTACTATCAGTTATTTCTCTTAGTTTACGAAAAGTCATGTAGATCATCATATTGGTCGGTTGAATTATAATTTAGTTCCATGTAATCAGGATATGGTCATTCTTAATATTTATCTCTTGCAGATTTCGAAAGACAATTATCTATTTTTTCATTTTTCTCAAATGCAGTAATACGCTGGTAAATATTTTACTCCTGCAGGTCTTTCCTGATTACAGGTTTGAATGTGTGGTATCTGAATTTAAGAAATCAATATCGTTAGAACTTGGTGAGGTCTAAATAACTTATAAGATTTACAGTTTTTTTTCTTTGAAAATGTTAAATTTTATTTACGAAATCAAACACACCAAACAAAATATAAAGAGCACAATTTTTTTGGATTCACAAAATATGCATGCAAATTTTTCCTGACCCACAGGTACATTAGGTATACCCCTGGGTCAGTAGCAACTCACAAACAAATAAAAATCAGAACTTATTCAAAAGATTGCTAAGGAATCAGAAAAGACTCTTTGTGAGTCAGCCTCTCCATCTTTATATTTGATTGCTTTAGAGTTTATATTTTCTTTTCTAGCAATTATTTATTTTCCTTGCCCAAGCTGGAAACACAAATTTAATAATTTTGTTATAGATTCTGGCTATGAATTTTTGACAAGTATTTTGTTAGGTGGAAATGTTTTGTATGAATAAATTCATAATTAGGAAAAATTATGGTAAAAAATACAATACGAAGAATACTGGCTGTGCATTTTTTTTAAAATGGATTTTGTTTTTTATATTGATGTCTATGAGGTTTTAACCTCCAACCGTTTGTAACTTTGTATCTTACAACATATCTTTACAACTACATCAAAATCAAGTGGTTGAAGATGATTAATCAAACCAAATCAATTACATATAATCATATATTATATGTATTCTAACAAACACATTTCTTAAATATGCTCTTAACCATTTAAAAAATGTCGTATAGTTTTTGCTATCATTGCAAATGATAGTGTTAATTTCTACATGAATGTAGTCTTTGGTCTGCAATGTTGATGGAATTTTCTCTTTGAATCTTTTCAATTTAATTTTAAATATCTAAAAATAATGATTTCACTACAGATTTTATTAAAGAAGCCCAAAATTCTGAAAGGACAGCTATGAACTTTAAAGAGAACAATATGATCATGGTTCCTCAGGTTTTTTGGGTATAGTCTGCTCAACAAGAATATTTTTAACTGTTAGATTTCATTCATGATTTTCTTTCTGACTTATCATGATGTCTTTGCTCTTATATTATGCATTATGCAGGAATTGACATCAAAACAGGTGTTAACAATGCAGTTCTGCAAAGGCTACAAGGTATGCTAATCGCTGACATATTTTTTCTTTTGTTTGAGCATAGACAAATTTCGAATTAGTGATTTTGTCTAAAAAAAACCTTCATTTTATCATTTTATGACAATTATCATTTATTAATTTCCATTCTATTCTTATGAGTTTTTTTTCATGTTTTAGGTTGATGATTTGAACTTTTACAAGAAATCAGGAATAAACCCTGTTAAGGTCAGTATACTAGTATACTCAGATATGTCTTGAGATTTTTAAAAATGTCCATTACAAATGTGCTATCTAGTGTTCTAGTTATTCCTGTTGGAGATAATTACGTTGCTAGTCTGTAGCAGTTTTGTAATTTGTCAATGCTGGGTTTCACGATGAATCGGTGAATAATTTTCATGTAAATAATTTTTTTTTTAAATATATTGACTTTATTGTGGATGGCCTATTTTACTACAGATTGCAAAAGCACTTATGGATTTATTTGCTGAAATGATATTCATTCATGGTTTTGTGCATGGGGATCCACATCCTGGTAATGTATTAGTTTGTCCACAAGGTCATAACGACTTTTGTATGGGTAAGTAACCATTTTTTTAATTGTTAAAATTCTATTCATAAACATAGAAAACCAAAGGACAATTATAATTTTTTTGGATGTCATAGGGAAATTGGGGTATCCAAAGTTGTTTCGACGATACCTCCAAGTTAGTAGGAACTAGGAACAACCTAAAATTTAGCATAACACATTTAATTCTCTCCAAGGAATTAGTAAGAGAATTTCTCTTTTACTATCTCATTGTATTTGCTTGAAGCGGAAACAATGAGAAGATCCTTAGCCATCTTGTCTCGAATTGTATGCCATGGCTTGGGATTCTCATGAATTCTGTTGTATCTTTCTTTTCAATTTTTAAATGTATCTCTAGAGGCTTGTATGAGTTTTCATAGGGTGTCAAGTTAAGCTCGGTTCGTTGGGCTCGGATTCGAGCTTGCGAGCCCAACGAACCGAGCTTGAGCTTGAGGCTCGAGCTCGTTAAGCTTATCGAGCCAAACTCAAGCTTCAACTTTTCAAGCTCGGCTTGATAAGCTCGTTAGGGGTGTGTTTGTAATTCAAAAAGTATAAGTTAATTAAAAAGTTATATATATTAATTCTTAGGGACTATTTAATAAAATCTAATAAAACAAAACCCTAAATCTAAAGAAATTACAACCCTAAATCGATTTCAACCTGCAGAAGTCCACCACCACGGAAGCCTCCAAATCTCTCTAATATCTGTTTATAAGGTAAAGAAATTAAATTTCATCTATTCTAATCGATTTCATCGTTTGATTTATTTAATAGTAGATCATTTTCAACATTTTCCGATTCCACATTTAATTTTTATTTAATTCCACATCAAAAAACTATTTTGGTTCTATATTGCTTGATTCTATTGTTTGATTTAATTCCACTTTTTTGGTTCTCTTTTTGAATTAAAAGATCCAAATAGAAAAAAAGTTAGAAAAAGCTACCCGACCTACAAGATCTTTTACATAAAAATAAGGATAAGAAGCAATTTTATCCATCTCTGAATGTTCTGTTTTAAAATTCTAAATCGTAGACATGAAATTTTAAAACAGAACTTATTGATAAGATGTATAAAATTCAGAGATGATTAAAATTTTAAAATAGAACATTCCGAGATGGATAAAAAAATTTCTTACCCTTATTTTTATGTAAAAGATCTTGTAGGTCGGGAGTAGCCTTTTCTATTTGGATTTTTTAATCCAAAACAAGAACCGAAAGAGTGGAATTAAATCAAATAATATAGAACCAATATAGCCTGTTGATGTGGAATTAAATGTAGAATCGGAAGGTGTTGAAAATGATCTATTATTAAATAAATCAAACGATGAAATCAATTAGAATAGATGAAATTTAATTTCTTTAACTTAGAAACGGATAATAGAGAGATTTGGAAGCTGTTGTGGTGGACTGCCGTGGTTCTGGAGGACTGCTTCAGGTTGAAATTGATTTAGGGTTCTATTTTTTATTTATTTGAGGTTTTATTAGATTTTATTAAATAGTCCCTAAGAATGAATATATATAACTTTTAAATTAACTTATACTTTTAAATTACAAACACACCACTAACAAGCTTATTGAGCCGAGCTTGAAAAGTTGAAGCTCGAGTTCAACTCGATAAGAAGCTTAACAAGCTTGAGCCTCTAGCTCGGCTCGTTGGACTCGTGAGCCCTAGCCGAGCTTAACTTGACTCCCTAATCATAATCTTACCGAGGAAAAACCTCTGGGTGTATAGTTGAAGCATAAATGGGTTATCAAAATCAAAGATAAAAAAGGAGCTGATTTCTTCTATTTCTGACAAACCCAGTTATTCTAGACCATGGTATCTATAAAGAGCTAGATGCGAAGTTCAGACTTGATTACTGCCAGTTATGGAAGGCTCTTATTCTTCTTGATTCCCAAAAAATTCATCAATTAGGGAAGAACTTTGGTGTTGCAAAGTATGCTAAATATTTCCCTGTTATATTTACTGGAAGAACAATAAACAGGTAATTTTTTTTTCTTTAAAGGATTTTTTCATAATAAACTCGTATATGTGTAACTCTTTACCAAATGAAGCAAATCAGCTCTTGGATCACAGTTGTCTGCCGAAGAGAGAGCCATTTTAAAGAAAGATTTGAAGTCTCTAAATATGAATGACATATCACAATTCATGGAATCCCTCTCTTCTGATTTCCTTGCAGTTCTACGAACAGAGTAAGCAACCTATTCCTAATTTTTTCCGATCGACGGCTCTTATAACCTTTTATAATTTACATCTATTCTAGTGGTCTGTTAAGGTCTACGATAAGCAAACTTGGTGCACCACAGCAATTGAGACTCCTTGCATATGCCAAACATGCTGTATATGGTCTAGACAGAGAGTCCAGCTTGAAAAACCAAGGTAAACATGACAAGAAGGTACCACAGTTTTAAAAAGCAAAAATATGCCTACTTTTTTCAGAAGGTGCTTTTTTTCTTTCGGGCACTTTTAGTAACTCTGAGTTACTACCCACTATGTTTTAATTTTTTATTATGTTGCTATTTTTCCAGGCTACAAAATTAGATCTGTTATTTCAAGAAGCAGAACAAACATAAGTTATCTTCAGCTAATAATCTTTCTCAGTAAGTTTGAAGATCGAAAATAAACAAATTGATTTTTTTTTAAATAATTAGATTTAAATCTAATAACATGCATTTCTCACAGAAATGCTGGATCTTCTTTCAAAATTTGAGCAACTTAGACGTAAACTTTTCAAAACAATCAATTTGATGTTTCTTCTACTCTTTGGGGAAGACAAAACTTCAAATTATCTGATTTAGGTCATATTTGTTCAATATCTGTGTATTAGTAGTTTATATGTCATACCACTTACCTCACCAGCTGTGGATTTCATTACCACCTGACCTCAAAAATTTATATTAGATTGTGATTTTCATTTTAATAGACACCTAATCATTTTGAATTTATTTAAAATAAGTAGATTTTTTTATATGGCTCAGAAGTTTATCTTTTTAGAAAAAACTTCTCTTTGTTTACAATAAGCATAATGATAATTTTCAATTTGTTTGTTTAGGTCTTTATATTTAAAATAAAGAATAAGAATGTATGTATTTGTCTACCGTTGGAAGTTACTTTGATGTTTGTCTTTCTTAATTAATCGGGGGTTATCATCTTTTATTATTAATTGGGCAATTCACATTCATACTCACCTTAATGAGTAATGACCTTATAGGTTCGGCTGTTGAAATCGACCTCTTTTCAAGTTCAAACCTGATTAATCTCTTGATGTTGGATTAAATTTTTTTGTTCCTAAACTGCCTTTTCAAATTGTGGGTCAACCGTTTGATATTATATCCCCTTATATCATTGTCCCAGGCCTCCAACCCTTATATTTCAATCCCCAAACTTGATATTAGGGTTTATGGATCTATTCACCATTGACGATGTCCCTTACTGCGAGTCCGCTATGTGGGTATACCTTCAATTTCGATTTGGATGGATCGTTTAACATATAATCGTTTCGTTTTACATATTTTGCCAACATATGGTGGATGTGGGTATTTTTCATAGGTAAAAGAGGACGAAACAGAGGTAAATGATCTTAAGTATTTGGATTACAGAGGATGTTGATGTTTCAGATGGTGGATGTTGATGTTTCAGAAAAATCATCCCCACAGAAAGAGTGGGATGATTGTAGTCGAAGTACACGAATCTGGAGTCATCCAACTCCTCCTTATCATATGAAGAAGAAGAAAAAAGATCATTCGACAATGATTGATTATGATGAAGGATGAAGGTAGTAGAGTGGTTGTGAAAATAACCGGTCACTGTTTTATCATTCACCCTTACTATTTATACATGGTGAGAAGATAGAGACTCATCTTGTGAGATAAGATGAGATGAGAATTACTTTCAATCCTATCTAACACAGATAAGATATATACGCGATACCTTATCTAAGTAATTCAATGTTAGCTTCTTATAATTTGAAGATAATATTTGAATTTACTTGTAGTAAGGACTTTGACCATATCTTTACTGATATATATATTTGTTAGTTTGATTCGCAAATTCTGAAATGAATGAGGTCTGAAAACCCTCTTTGTGAGTATATATATATCAGCTCTAGCGTTGTAGAGTATTAGATATATATATGGATGATCCTGGTTTTCTTTTCTTCAATTCTTTCCCGAATGAAGTTATAGTCAAGAGTCATGTGCTTCCCGAATGATTTGGCCACTTTTGTTTGTTTCTTAGAAATCCAATTGATTGGGGTATCTCCTATATTGTGTACTGAGAATTATTTGCCTAATTTTGATATTAATGTATCTACCTTGATTTTGTCTGATCTGTAATTATATCATCTACATAAATTAAGATGTAGATGATTTGATTTCCTTGATAAATAAAGAGAGATGGGTCAACTATTCTCTCTCTAAATCCTTTTATTGTAATTGTATATCCCCTAATTTTCGAAACCAGATCTTGATGGTTGTTTTAATCCATAAAGAGATTTTCTGAGTTTACAGTAATATCTGGGTCGATTTTCATCCATTAACCCATGTGGTTGCTTCATAAGAATATGTTCCTCTAGAGTACCATTTAAAAAGGAACTACCAATATCAATTTGGTTAAGTTTTTAATTATAGGTAATGGCTAGAGTAATAATAACATACAATTTTTGTTTTGTTTTGTAACACCCGGGAAGGCAGGCACTTACCCATAGCTTCCGACACTTCGGAAGAACTTCCACTCACTATCCGTCGTTTCGGACAGATAGAAACAACCATCCCATCTATGGCTCCTGTTACTAAGGGTCAGAAGAAGGCTTCTGCCACTGCTACTAAGGCAATAGCTTCTAGTAAGAGGGCTGGTTCTCGTAATGTACCACCCTCTAATGCACCATTAATTGCACATGAGGTTCCCTAATCACTCCCACCAAATAGAGGAGGTGCCACACCACCTAGGCCAAATGGGGGAGTGAACCCAACTCCCACAATGCAAGAGAAGCTTGGGCAGATGCATGCTCTCATGCTGGAGTTGGATAAAAGGATGAATAACCTGGAGGCTTCAAGGAGCCAGATCACCATACGAGGTACGAAAAGCGAGTCTAATCCACATCCGTCTTTGAGGAATACAAACTTAAGTACACATCGTCGATCCGAATCAAGGATAGCCAAAGAGCTACGAGAGCTCAACAATAAAAAGGGAAAGAGTCCTGCAATCTCGGGACAATCCAAGTCCAACTCACATCACTCTTCTAAGGGAGACAGTTACAGGAGAACACAGAGACACAAACATTTCAGTTCTCACCACAAATCTGCGACATATCATTCGGATGTACCTTCGAGTTCCACGACTCGTGCGAATTACGATACGACACTCATAGATAGGGTAATTAAGGAAGTGCTTCGTAAACTTACAGAAAAGCACGACCAGGGCAACCCACATGAGTTTCACAGGGACTTCTTGAGAAAACCATTCCCGTGATCTTGGCGGTGTCTAAAAACAGACTCGTACGATAGCACTACAAAAAAAAGGACCTTGTATGGCGGCCTTTAGATGGCGGAAATCCGCCATCAATACTTCAATAGTTTAGATGGCGGATGTCCGCCGAGGAAACGTTCTAGCTCGACGGCGGTTCGAATTTTTTTCCGATGGCGGTGTTTAGATGGCGGATTTCCGCCATCTAAACTATCCCGCCCAAAATTTCGAATGACCCCCAATTTCCAGCCCGATTACCCGATTAAATTGACTTAAGATGGCGGAAATCCGCCATCTTAAGTATTCGGGGACTCGGGCGGAAAAAGCCCGCCCAAATTTCGATTGGGCGGACTTTCACTTAAGTGCTGGCGGCACTTAAGTGTACTTACATGGCGGAAATGTATTCTGAGAGTGAAAATCGCCGCCGCTGCCTCCCTGCCCTGCTGCCCCCGTCGCTGCTCGCTGTCGTTCCTCGCCGTCGGTTGTTCCTCGTCGTCGTTCCTCGCCGTCGCCGTATCCCTCCGCATCCTCGCCGGTTATCTTCGAAGGTATCAATTTATCGTGGGTGTCTAGCAGTTTGCGTTTTTTTTATGTGTCAGAAGATTTATTTCATCCATTTGATCAGAAGATGTTTGATTTCAACTATAAACATTTTCTTACAAGTTCTCCATTTTGATGATGTTGATGTATTTTCATTGTATATAAATCATGCATTTTCATGTTGATGTATTTTAATCTTACAAGTTACTGCAATAGTATATAAATCATCGTATAATCATAGTTTTGGATATTTGGCTTAGAATTCATTTATCTCTCTCCTTAATTATCTAAAATGCTAAGTATTGTATTATTGTGTTGGTGCTATGGTTGACATTACCATAGAATAATACATTATTCTCTATTTTCAGATTCCCAATTTTTTTAGATTCGAATACCAATATTCAGATCTCGTCATCTGACAATTGAAGATTAAAAAATATGATGGATTATCTGGATTCATGATATTTGGGATTGTGAACAGCAAAATCAGTTTTTGAGAGTCTTAAATGATTTACCTCAGTGTCCAATTACTACCTCATGAGTCATGAAACAGTTGGTGATATAGATGGTGATTCCATTGTGCCTTAACGATAAATGAATTTTGAAAGTTTTTTTGGTGATTCTAATTAGTGTCTATTTGCGATTTTGAATGAGTATTCTAATTAGTGTCTAATTAGTGTCTATTGAATGAGTATTCTAATTAGTGTCTATTTTGAATGAGTATTTGCGATCAACAAATAAGTACTAAGGTTCGAGTATTCCAATTGTTCCTCTCTATTCCCCGATGACCTTCGTTGCTTAAATACCACTTCAAGTTAACTTCCTGTCGACACTTGTTGCTACATTGCTTAAATACCAATTCTAAATATAACTATTTAAAAATCTTATTTTTACTGAATGTTATTTTTCTTATACTAAGATCCTCGTTATTTGTCTTCTCGCATTATATTAGGTTTATTAATTTGTAATCTTTTCAATAATAGCCGTTTCTGCCGACTGCCTCTCCAGTAGCCACCGCCTCCGTCCTGCCTTGATTACGTCGCATCGATTGTCCGTTTTGGTGAGATTTTAAAAATCTTTTTAATTTAGTTAAATAATTATTAATTTTTTAAAATAAATAAATAATCTAGAAAATTAATAAAATTAATTATTTTATTTAAATAATTAATTATTTAGTTATATCATAATTTAAATACCATGTTTTGAAATAAATTAAAAATATTTAATATTGTTCTTAATTACTGTTTTTTAATAAATTTATTAATTATTTAATTTTTTGTTTATAAATGTTTTAATTAATTATTTAATTGATTATTTGTAAATAATGTATAAATTGATTTAATTAAATAAATTATTTATATAATGTTTTAATTAACTAATTAAATTATTGTTTAGTTGACTTGTTATAAGTTTTGAAATATCAAGAATGTAATTATAAATTTGTTAATTTGTTAATTAGTAATTATGAAATTGAATGATTTTAATGATTTTAAATTCTATTAATAATGATTAATTTGCATGAAATTATAATTACTGTTTCTTAATAATAATTAGTCATATTTGAAAATAAAAATAATTATTTTATGTTTTTAAATTATTTAAAAAATAATTAAAATAATTAAATAATTTATGATTTTAAATAATTTAAAATTTATATAAAATAATTAATGTGTTTTTATTTGTTATAGGTTTTTTAAAATCAAGATTGAAGTAAGTTTTCGATTGAAGAAAAGCTAATTTGCGGTAAAAATTATATAATTTTATTTAATCAATTTATTTTCAATTTATTTAATTTGTTGTTAAAATAAATTATTAAATTATCATTTTAATTATCAAATGAAATAAAAATAATTAGTATTTTATTAATTGATTGACAATTATTAAATATTAATTTTTTAGTAATGAAATATTTGCATGAAATAATATATGATCATTTTAATTAGAAATTATTTAATTAATTATTAAATTGAAATAATAATGATTAATTTGTATGAAATTATTATTTTTTTAAATAATTAGTAATTATTAAATTGAAATGTTAATGTTGAATTAGCCTGAAATTAAAAATTTGTTAATTAATTAATAATTATTAAATTGAAATGTTAATGAATATATTTGCATGAAATTATAGAAATCATAATGAAAAATTATTAAATTGAATGATTTGAAATTGAAATAATAATCATTAATTTTCCATGAAATGATTAATTAATTAATTATTTGTTTGTTTAAAAAATATTAAATTAATTAATTTAATATTTTTTTAGATTTTAAGAAATGTCACGTAGAGTGAAGCAATTACCTCTTAGGAGGGCTCTACCACCCAATCCCCAAGATGCTTTCCGGTTTTATCTCCCTGTTCATCCAGCACCGGCCTATCCCGCACCGCCGGAACCTGTTCGTCCAGCACCGGCCTATCCCGCACCGCCGGAACCTGTTCATCCAGCACCGGCCTATCCCGCACCGCCGTCACCTGTTCGTCCAGCACCGGCCCCTAGCTCTAGTTCCGTCACCTA
>LFYR01001258.1:790010-806879 GCA_001185155.1 Zostera marina
AGATGGCGGAAATCCGCCATCTAAAGCCCGCCATACAAGGTCGGATTTCTTGTAGTGTAGGATGATAGATCCAGAGGATCATGTCAACCTCTACCTGAATATCTTAGAGCCGCAAACCACCGATAATGGGTTGTTGTGTCGGGATTTTCCCGAAACTCTTAAAGGCAATGCATATCGATGGTTTTCCAGTCTGTCAGCTGGTTCGATCACCAGCTTCGCAGACCTATCTCTGAAATTCATCACCCAACACGTGGTGATGATAAGGATTAAGCGCAGTGCTAACACACTATTAGCGCTACGACAGGGGGCATGTCTCTCATGGATTATATGATAAAGTTCACTTCAATGATACATAAGTAAACGAGTTAGTCCCAAGTACCGCCATTGCGGGGTACATCAAAGGGTTGATACCCTACTCTACATTGACTGAGAGTCTGAAGGTCCAGAAAGTAAAAACCTTTCCTGAACTTTTCAAGAGAGCCCAACTTTTCATGGAGAGAGGAAGAGAACAATGAAAAGATGGACGGACTCGAGCCGCTCAGCCGGAAGAAACCTCGCCCTGTTAAAGAAGAGAATACGTACGAGGATACAAGTTCCCGTTCGGAAACCTCGACTAATTTTCCTCAATACAGAGAGGAGTCTACAGATAACAGCGATGGCTACCAAAGTCCTCTGTCACACTCTCAATCCGGTAACAATGATGGTCATAGCTTACGCTCTCAATACGATAACAGTGATGACCATCAAAGCCACAGTTCCCACTCACAATCAAATATGTCACACTGGTAGTGAGGAACTATCATTTGTATGGACGAAGATAGGGTTGGCCAGAGCAACTAGATAGACTATGCATTCATCAGTGGTAATTACCAAACACCAAAGGAACACATTCATTCTTTTGTTTGTCGCTTATATTATATTCTCAAGCATGTAATAGTGATTTACATATCAAATCGATCAAATATTATTCTAAATAAAATCCGTCAAATCATGAAGGTACTAAGGGATATGTATGCCACATCATATTTAGAATGATCATTCATCGCTTTGGCTGGATGACATCTATCACTTAGGACGGATCGATCATCCATCACTTCGCGCGGCTGGATGACATCTATCACTTCAGACGGATCAATCATTCATCGCTTTGGGTTGATGACATCCGTCGCTTAGGCCTAGTCAATCATCCATCTGACGCATCTAAATTACAATCAAAATTGATTACGACTCGAAAATCTGAAGCTTAGGCAAGAGTAACTTTAGTCCGACGTTCACGACTCACGAGTCCAACAAGGATTGTAAAGCACTCTCGAAAAACTTCACGATTTCTATGACCTAGCTTACGACCCACGAGTCTAAGTGATGGTTATAAAATCTAATTTACGACAAAGAGTCTAAATTATAATCACAAGACTGATTTATGATTTACGAGTCCAATGAGCGACTTAATTAAAAATCTAAATTAGGACTCTCACGAATATTTATGATTATAACCCTAAGATTCTAAATATTTACGAATCTAAGTCATTTTTCAAAATCTAATTTACGACGCGTGAATCTAAATTCCGATGAAAATTGACTACGCTTATGATTTATTTTTTGCGATTCTAAGTCAATTTGGAAATATAAATTATCTGCAAATTTAACTGAAGACTGAACTACGATTCTTACAACCAAGCTTATAACCAGAATGTCTAAGTGAAGGTTACAAAATCTAGTTTACGATCAGAGTATCTAAATTACGATTTACGAGTCTAGTTTCGAACCTAGGTTACGGTTTTAAGATTATTTATACGACAAATTGACAAAAAAAATAAAAGATAATTTCATTAAGTCATTCATTCATAGGGATTACAAAAATTCCCAATGAAAAGCAAAATTCCATTGTCTAGTTCAGCTCTTCAGCTTAAGTCTAGTTGTCCACTGCTTAGATCACGTTCAGTCCTCATTTCTTAATCATATGCAGCTAAAAGGTTTTCAAAGTCACTTTCGAAAAAATTCACGACTCCTATGACCCAACTTGCGACCTATGAGTCTAAGTGATGGTTAAAAATTCTAATTTACGACAAATAGTCTAAATTACAATTACGAGTCTAGTTTACGATTTACGAGTCCAAGATACGACTTAGGAATCTAAATTACGACATTCACGAATATTTACGAGTCTAACCCTGAGATTCTAAATATTTACGAACCTAAGACAATTTTCAAAATCTAATTTACGACGCACAAGTCTAAATTACGATTAAAATTGATTACGCTTATGAGTTATTTTTTGCGATTCTAAGTCGATTTCGAAGTATAAATTATCCTCGAATCTAACTGACGACTGAACTACGATTTTTACAACCAAGCTTACGACCAGAGTGTCTAAGTGAGGGTTACAAAATCTAGTTTACGACCAGAGTGTTTAAATTACGATTTACGAGTTTAGTTTCGAGCCTAGGTTACGGTTCTAAGATTATTTATACTACAAATTGACAAAGAAAAAAAAAAGATAATTTCATTTATTCACAAAAAATCTGTCACATCGACATGATTCTCGGGGGGAGTATCACAAGCTCTCTCTAACATTTCCGTCGTCTCAGACGGAAACTTTAACATTTCAAAATTTGTCACGTTGACATGATTCTCGGGGGGGAGTATCACAAACTCTCCCCAATACTTCCGTCGCTTCAGGCGGAAACTTCCAAAAAATAACTCAAAAGTTTGTCTCAACGACACGATTTCAGGGGGGAGTATCACAAACTCTCTCCGACACTTCTGTCGCTCTGGCTGGAAGTTGTCTCGTTTTATGCAGGTATTCAGGGAGGAGTATCACAAGCTCCTTTCAACTATTTGAGCATGATAAATCTGTCGCTACGGCCAGATTTATCACGAATTTCTTTCAACATAGTAAAGAGGTAATAGTTTCCGACATTATAGATTATTGTCTTACGTACGTAACCCAATTTCAGAGACGGTACGTCCGCATTATTGACAGAGTGTGATACCTTCGGAACAGCATCGTGGACGACATTGACCCTCCGGAACTCCACTTACGAACTCCATCTGCGATGACGGAACCACGATTCTCTGTCATCTTCCGGACTCGCGATGACCGAACTTCTCTCGCGATTCCGCGATAACGGAACTCCACTCGAGACGGACGGTTGTGCGAGTTCGTGGGACGTGGACGGACATTCCGAACTCCACTCGAATGTCCATGATGCGAACTTACGATACCAAAAATGCGTCTTAAAAAACAATCCAAAAATCCTCACAACGGACATTTTATAAAGTAACTGTTCTTATTTATTCATATATAGTATGATAACAAGCATGATACAAAAGTGGTACAGCAAACAACACAGATTAACAGTTACATGTAATTCCTCAGGACGAAATAGTTACAGGCAACGAGTAACACATGATATGAGATCATTTAAACACGTCCCTATAATACAATTGAAGTTCAAAGGCTGGCAAGTATCAAGAACGCAGGTCGAGAATGTAGATCGACAAGTATCCTTACACACAATAACTCCGTCCTGCCCATTCACATATGTTGTTGCCGAACCTAACACAATCAGAAAAAACAGAAATGGAAGCAATGAAGTCATATTTTGAGATAACTTGAAATGTTCAAAGATATTGGCACTGAGTTTAGAATTGTGGGATAACTTAGTTGTATTTATAATCAAGTAACCTCCAAATTAATTTATTGAATTACTTTTTCTCAAAGCAATAAAAAGTTACGTGGATTCACGGTAATGTTTTGTCAATACCACAATACCATATGTTATAGGGAATTTGTAAACATTAATAAAACTTCTAGAGAGAAGAAGAATGAATAATTCAGATATTTTCACTGCAAAAATTGTAAATAATATATATATATTTTTTCATAAAATATTAGATATGAATGAAATTGTGTCTACTCATTAGGGGTGAGAACAGGACGGGTCGCCTCGGTACCGTCTTCGAGTAAAGAGTTTTCTTAACCTCCTCTTCATCACCTGGCTAAGTGTTCTTAAATTCTTCAGGGGTATTTTGCTTCCACCCCTTGACCAAGTGTTCTAAAATCCTTCTTCGACCAGGTGAATTATCTTCGAATTTACAGAAAGTTGATCTTGATATCTTCATAAAGTAGACCTCGTTTTCTTTTGAAAGTCGAGTTCGACTTTTCTAAAAGTCGATGCCACTTACTACTATGGTGAACTTGTTACGAATTTCCTACTCTAACTTTTTTCTATAAATAGAAGCTCATATCCTTCATTTTACTCCAATCATGTCTCTTCTTGTTAGCCTCTCTTTGTCGATTTTCTGCAAAGGGAAATTGAGGAGTTTAACGAAATTTTAAACATTCTGGATCCTCGAGCTTCTGTCGTGGATCTCCTTGCTAAACGTCAACTGATTTATTGAGCGACTGAGCTTTGCTGTACGTAGCAACTCGGGAGTCTATATTTAAAGAATAGAATGGTGGGGAAATCTACGTTGAGGCTCCAATTACAGTCCCTGCTCCAACTCAACGTCAGAAGTACCCTCGACGTGCTAGATCTCATATGTCTAATCTTCCTAGGATGCTACACCGTCGGATTAATTTTAACATAACCTTGTAATTTTATTTTTAAAAACTGGTAACTCCCAATTTTATAAATAAGATTATTGTGCATTTTTTTCAAAATATCGATACGGGTTTTTTTTTACAAGCATTAATTCCATCTAGTTCGACTTTCCTTAATTTTTGAAAAAGTCGAACTCAAAATATCGATTTGGAATTTTCTTACTTTCTCTTAAAAAACTACAAGCGTTTCTAGCTCCCTGTTCGACTTTTCTCAATTGTCGAATTCTGACTTGACTCGAATTTTATGGAAAAAGGAAATCATTCAGAATGAAATTACAAAGATGCAATAATAATAAAAATAGAAAAATCTAATATTTTGGTAAACGACGTCGAGATCTTGCCAATGATATGTGTGTCAATATAGTTCTGATTAGACACGAAAAATTGAAAATATTCACATTTCATTAACTCAAGATTTCCTTAATTAATTAGTAGTTCAAATGCCAATTTTTTTGAGAAGGTTACTAACACCAAATGGGTGACAGTAACAACCATTCTTCATTACTGGTCGTTAGAAAACATAAACTAAAAAAATCCCACGCATAGGCCTAAGATTGAGAAGAAAAATCTCCCGAAGGAGACTGAGATTGAGAAGAAGAATCTCCCGAAGGAGCCTGAGGTTGAAAAGAAGAATCTTCCGAATTGAAGGAGCTTAATCGAGGGAGAAACAAAACTTTGTTGAGTATTCGATTCATAACTTTTCATTCATTCTAGCCACTTATATACACAATAGAAATACAATCCACCAACCTAACGTTGCCATGTGACAAATATAACATATTAATTCTAATTATTTAACTAATTCTAAAATATTAAACTCAAGATAAAACGAACTGTTACAATGACCTAAAGGTTAGACATCTCAGATGAAATTGTGAGTTGATTTATATTAACAGGCATTGATATTTACAAATATAATTTTACTATTTCTCGACAACAACATATTCAATATCCAAGATTTTTGAACTTTAATCGGTAGATCGAATATATAAAATCACAGAGTTTCAGGTGCGGACGTCCGCACCTGAAATTCGATGTGGTGGACCGTCGGATGACGCAAAAATCTCATCCGATGGAAATCCCATCCGACGGCACGGAGGATGAACCGCACCGCACGTCCTCCATGCACTGAACTTCACCGGACTTGGTATCCGTTATGGTAAAGTTCGGTGTCCGTGTCCGTTTCGTTCATTTTGGTGAAGTTCTGGTATCGTCAGTCCGTGTCCGTTCTGGCCAAGTTCTCACCGGCGCACCCAACCGCACCGGCGAGAATCGCACCAGAAGCGGATCCTATATAAAATATTTTCGGTTACTCATACTCTTGAGTCATAATATATGTCGTATTTCAGTCCTCGTTAGAATAAGAATATTTTTTAAAAAAAACATAAGTTTCGACATTATAGATTGTCGTCTTACGTACGTAACCCAGTTTCAGAGACGGTACGTCCGCATCATCGACGGAGTACGGTATCTCCGGAACAACATCGCAGACGGCATTGACCCTCTGGAACAACATCGCGGACGACATTGACCTTTGGGAACTCCACTTGCGAACTCCAACTGCGATTAAGGAACCACGATTCTCTGCCATTTCCGGGCTCACGATGACGGAATCGTCATTCTCTGCCAACTTCCGAACTCGCGATGACCGAACTTCTCTCGCGATTCCGCGATAACGGAACTACACTCGAGACGGACGGTTGTGCGAGTTCGTGGGACGTGGACGGACATTCCGAACTCCACTCGAATGTCCATGATGCGAACTTACGATACCAAAAATGCGTCTTAAAAAACAATCCAAAAATCCTCACAACGGACATTTTATAAAGTAACTGTTCTTTATTTATTCATATATAGTATGATAACAAGCATGATGCAAAAGTGATACAGCAAACAACACAGATTAACAGTTACATGTAATTCCTCAGGACGAAATAGTTACAGGCAACGAGTAACACATGATATGAGATCATTTAAACACGTCCCTATAATACAATTGAAGTTCAAAGGCTGGCAAGTATCAAGAACGCAGGTCGAGAATGTAGATCGACAAGTATCCTTACACACAATAACTCCGTTCTGCCCATTCACATATGTTGTTGCCGAACCTAACACAATCAGAAAAAACAGAAATGGAAGCAATGAAGTCATATTTTGAGATAACTTGAAATGTTCAAAGATATTGGCACCGAGTTTAGAATCACACTCCTTAAATCACAATGAGTTTAGAATTGTGGGATAACTTAGTTGTATTTATAATCAAGTAACCTCCAAATTAATTTATTGAATTACTTTTTCTCAAAGCAATAAAAAGTTACCCGGATTCACGGTAATGTTTTGTCAATACCACAATACCATATGTTATAGGGAATTTGTAAACATTAATAAAATATTAGATATGAATGAAATTGTGTCTACTCATTAATTAGGGGTGAGAACAGGACAAGTCGCCTCGGTGGTAATCGAGAGTGAGGCAGATATTCGGTCTCGGTTTCAAAATTTCGCCTTGTTGTCCCGGTCGTATTTCGAGGTGGGTCTCGGGACAGAGCGAAACCAACCTAGGCAGGTCGCCCAGGTTTTAAATTTAATATAATACTTAGATCTAATCCAAAGTTTGTATTTAAAATATTAATACTTAAATCAAAGTTGTATTTTTAAAAAAATGAAAATTACCCAATTAGAATTTGTCAAGACAGTTTGAATCACAAATCCAAAGTATTATAAAATAAACCTTAAAATAAACACTTGTTATTATATGGTAGCATGTCCAAACTTCACTCGATTAAAATAACAAAATTAACCAAAACTGATGATTCACTAAATTTATGATCTAAATTAAGTACCACTGATAATATTATCATTGTCTGTTTACTTTATTTTCTAACTGATGAAGGTGAAACCCGATCGATCAATGTTTGACGACGTTTCGAACAAGCGTCAAACTGGAAACTCCTCGGGGAAATCAGCTCGAACTTTTCGGTTGCTCTGGCTCTGCTTCCCTGGGACTTCTCTCTGGAATTCAACCTTCCCAAATGAATGGGAGTGGCTCTCTGTTTATATGATTTTTTATAAGGGTAATCTGGTCATTAAGTCGTAATCGTCTAATTGCTCAGATCTGGTTTCAAGTCGACTTTCTGGGATCACTTTTCTAGAGGCCGACTTTGTCTAATTCGACTTTTTCAGTTCGACTTCTGAAAAGTTAGTCTTTGGGAAAGTCGACCTGTAAAACTGTAAAAGTCGACCTTCCCATAAGTCGCCTTGGAATCTCCCCCACCTATATAGGTATCTCCATTAACCTCGGACTATCCAAATCTCTAGTTACTGGTGTCGTGACCAAGTTCGGGATACTGTATCACCAGTACTCCTCCCTCCTCTATGTGTTAGGTTTTCTGAGGGATGCCTTTTAGTACTGCGGTCTATGTGCCAGATCTTGTACTATCAATATTCCCCCCTTTGCATGCTCTCCTAAACAACCTGTTCGAACTGATTTTCACGTAGAACCATTCTTGACCCCCTGGGAGCTTTGTTTGAAGTGCCGCTGAGCATTGTTCGAGTTCCTCCTCTCTCAGCAATCGCCATTGCGAGGTTTTCGTACTCTCTTTGTGATGTGGTGCAATCTGACTTTGTATAATCACTGAAATCTCCTCTACTACTACTTCCGTAGTGGAGAATATTTATATTCTCTTCGTGATATATCGAAGCAAGAAATCAACTAACTTTGTTAGTTGTCTTCCGATCGTAGTTATAATAAGTTGTTACAATACTTTGTATAAATATGATAGACTCAATGAGTGAAATTACATTCGAGCATTCAACCTTCTTCCACCCAATGAGCTTCTTCTTAGATTCTTCTTCTTCCGTTCCAATATGGTATCATCGACAGATGAGGATGGTTTTTCACCTTCAAAAGATCCACAATCCGTTGCGCACACATTGTCATCTGGACGGAGTAAGAAAGCATCAAGGAGAACAATCATCACAAAGCAGATTAAATGCGTTATCTTGACCAAAGAAAACTTTTTCTGCTGGAGGGCACAATTTTGTGCATTGCTTAGAGGCGATATCAGCCACTGGACTTCGTCAACGGAGAGGTAGAACTGATTCCGGGCACCTCCAATGAACAACAAGACCAATTGATTCTCAGCTGGATCTTGACGTCACTCTCATCAACGGTTCTACCGCAAGTTGCAGCTCTCACGACGTCCGCGGAGGTATGGAGGTCGTTGAATGAAATGTACTCTTCCGACTCCAAAACCAGATTGCTTTATCTACGTTTTGAATTACACAACATAAAGAAAGGAGAGACATCGATGGCCGATTACCTGAAGAGGGTGACGATCGCAAAGGACAAGCTTGCGGCAACGGGAGAGGAAATCAAGGACTCTCAAATCATTCTCATTACATTGGGGGGATTGGGATCCGATTACAAATCTTTTATCACTTCTATTACTATACGTACTCGATTTGATAAGAATATATCATTTACTAGTTTCAAGAGTTTATTGATCGATCATGATTTACAGTTTTCAACAGAGAAAATTGAGGCTCATGTTGCTGTGAAAGGAAAACCTTAGGAACGACGGGATAAAAAAATTTGTCAAATTTGTTCCAAGAAAAGGCATGGGGCAAAAGATTGTTATCATAGGGTGAATTTTTAAAAATTCCCACTGGCTTCGCATTCAAGACGGCTAATTCTATCGGGTCATGAAAAATTCCTTGCATCAGCTCACAACGAAAACACGTCGGCTAACATCATCACTGCAGGCCACGCTCCGGTCATTTGGTACCCCAATACTGGAGCTACCTCTCACATAACAAATTCAGGTAATTCAGTAGACAAATTCCAAAAATATACAGGGAATTAATGAATATGTTTTTACGGCTAATGGAGGAAGGGACAATGAAGATTGGTAAAATTGTAACTTAATGAAGTATTGTTAGTACCTGAAGCTTCACGAAACCTATTATCTATTAATCAATTATGTTATGATAATCACATATATGTTCAATTCGATAAGCAGAAGGTGAGAATTCTAGATCAAGTAGAAACTAACGAGGTAATTGCTGAAGGAGATGCAGTAGGCGGTCTATACCAAATAAAGATAGATGCAAATAAATCGTGTGAAGCCTTGACAACAACATTGGAAGGCGAACATTGGCATGCAAGAATGGGTCATTCACATGAAAAAGTAATCAAGAAATTAGTTGTTGATTCCGTAATTTCAAATTCTGTAATATTTTAAGATATATCGAACTGTGATTCTTGTTTGATACAAAAATCACATAACCTTCATAGAAAAGAAAGCACTCGTTCTTATTCTCCTTTACAGTTAATTTTCTCAGATATTTGGGGTCCAGCTCCGGTAGAGTCAATAAATGGATTTAAATTTTACATCAATTTTGTTGATGCAGCAACTAGTTTCAATTGGGTATATCTGTTAAAGAAGAGATATCTGTTAAAGAAGTCACAGAAATATTTCTTAAATTTAAGTCATGGATTGAATGTCAAACATGTTACAAAATTTAAGCTTTAAAAACGGACAATGCTAAAGAATATAAAGCATTGACTAAATATCTAGAGAATTTCGGTATAGATCATCGCTTTTCTTGTCCATACGATCATCCTCATATGGGCTCCGTCGAAAGACCTCATAGGCATCTTGTGGATACCGCTCTAACTATGCTTCATTTCGTCAAAATGCCCACACGGTTATGAGATTATGCCATCCTAACAGTGGTCAAATTGTACAATCAAAATCCAACAAGGATT
Organism: Zostera marina; assembly: GCA_001185155.1. Taxonomy (NCBI): domain Eukaryota; kingdom Viridiplantae; phylum Streptophyta; class Magnoliopsida; order Alismatales; family Zosteraceae; genus Zostera; species Zostera marina. Next base: position 800,387 of record LFYR01001258.1, read on the forward strand.
CTTTAAGGAATCTCACCAATGAAGGCTTTGTTCAACCGGAATCTAGACTATGATAAGCTGAGAATTTTTGGCAGCAAATGCTATCCTTGTTTAAGACACCATCGACGGAATAAATTGGAGGAAAAATCAAAGGCTTGCGCTTTCATCGGATACCCACAACAGCATGACGGATATATGTGCTATGACATTAAAGAAAAGAAAATTTACATATGAAAGAACGTGAGATTTATCGAAAATGATTTTTCATTGAATAGTAGGTTGTTTGAAGAAAATACAAGTCGTGACATCGGTGAAGATAACGACGCGATCACTTCAAACGATCTTGAAATTCTTGACATTACTCCGACAACAGAGGCTTTGCCCAATCATCCAAGAAATCTGCCATGCTCCGAGGTTTCACCAGAGCCGCAACCGAATCACACGATATCGTCGATTAGAGAACTCCAAAACCCAGATGTGATACTCAACAGTGGGGAAGAAACAAATCGGAATTTTCTCGACAATCATGAATACGGGCCGACGTCAAACGACTCTGTCACGACCTCCGGTGATAACGTTACAACGGCACCTATCACAGAAATGCAGACATAGCACGAGAAGGTTGTAACACGAGCGTCACCTGGAATTATCAAGCCCAATCCAAAGTACGGACTCGCGTCTATATCGGATCACATTGTCATCCTGAGATCGGCAAAAGTGGCATTGACAGAATCTGGATAGAAAGCGGCTATGAAGTACGAATTTCATGCCTTGGTAAGAAATAAAACGTGGAGACTAGTTCCACGCACCGACAGAGATAGAGTAATCAACACCAAATGGGTATTTAAAATCAAATACGCTGAAGATGAGACAATTCAAAGATTGAAAGCAAGGTGGGCAGCAACGGCATGCGACAAATAGAAGGGTGCGATTATCATCAGACTTATAGCCCGGTGGTGAAATCAAATTCGGTCAGAATAGTGCTCACGATTGCGATTTCCAAAAATTGGGTGTTGAAGCAGATAGACGTATCTAATGCATTCCTACACGAGAATATTGAAGAACGGATCCTCGTGACACAACCGGTGGGATTCGAAGATACAAAATATCCACAACACGTTTGCTTACTTGAGAAGGCTCTATATGGTCTAAAACAATCTCTGAGAATGTGGTACCGGAGGTTGCGGGATTTTTTGATACAAATAGATTTTACGGAAAGCTATTCTGATCCTTCACTCTTCATCTACAACAAGGGAAGAAAACTTGTTTACTTATTTACTTATGTGGACGATATAGTTATTACAGGATCGTCAACCGAAGTGGTGAATTCGGTCATTAGCAAAATGGCATGTGAATTTGCAATTCGTGAATTGGGAGATATTAATTTTTTTTTGGGTATACATGTTAGCAGGTCACCAACAGGAATTAAACTATCTCAACAAAAATATTTACGAAATCTATTGGAGAGTTGTGAGATGCTAGACTCGAAACCGGCATCGATACCAATGCTACCAGGAAACGAGTTTCCGGCAGAGGAACGACAGTCACCGGATCAACGGGAGTATAGACGGATAATTGGGTCATTGCAATACTTAACGTTGACCTGACCCGATATACAATTTTCTGTAAATAAATTGTCGCAATTCTTAACTTCACCAACATCAGGTCATTGGGTAGCAATGAAAAGGCTACTCCGATATCTTACGGAAACTCAGACGCTTGGCATCACATTAAACAAGGTTCGAGATTTCAACATTACGGGTTATTGTGACGCGGATTGGGGAGGCGACCCCGTGGACAGAAAGAGTCACACGGGATATCTAATTTACATCCGAGATTCATTGGTGGCATGGTCATCCAAGAAGCAAACAGCATTAGCCCGGTCGATCACGAAGGATGAATACCGAGCGATCACTACAACGGTTGAGGAGGCCGAAGGAGTTCGTTCGCTACTATCTGAATTAGGAATCCAAGTTCCATTACCGATAAACGTGTTAAACGACAATCAAGGCGCAAGTTTCATAGCAAACAATCCCATTTGCCATAGCAAAATGAAACATGTCGCCATGGATTTTCATTTTGTTAGGGAGAAATCGGAAGCAGAGATCATCAAAGTTAAGCATATAGCCGGCAGCAAATAATTGGCGGATTTGTTAACTAAACCACTACTACCAAAGTTATTTCAACAATGGATCAGCAAACTTGTTGGACAATGCCCACCAGTTTGAGGGGGCGTAATGAAGCAAGAAATCATGGTTTCCGACAGTAGTTATAATAAGTTGTTACAATACTTTGTATAAATATGATAGACTCAATGAGTGAAATTACATTCGAGCATTCAACCTTCTTCCACCCAACGAGCTTCTTCTTCTTCCGTTCCAATATGATGTGGTATAACCTGACCTTGTATCATCAATGAGATCTTGATGCACGCCTGGAAGTAGTGGAGCCGCTGTCAATTAATCTTGAAGCCATCAGAACAGATGTCGACCATATTCGCGCTACAGAGGACAGGAGCTGCGACGATGGGGAAGAAGGAAACGATATCCAGAATCGTTGGGCGACCTCGAACCCGGTTCAATAGCAAGAACCCGTCCTAGAAGAGAGATACGCAAGCCTAATAAATTTAGAGATTATATCACCACCTAGAAGAGAGGCACGATTATCCCTTTTTGCAAAATGGGAATTTATTAATTAAGACCCTGCAGTTTTATTTATTTACAAAACTATGTAATAGATATTAATACTGTTTCATTCAGTTTTTAGGTCAACCAATTAATAAAAAAAATGAAATCGCGTTTCCCTGCATTCCTCTCAACTTCCGAGGATAACCGTCGAGTAGATCTCGCCTCCACCCTTCGTCGATCCTCACAATCTGCAACCGCCGGCTATCATCGGATTCTAGGCTTCGATCTTTTCTTCTTCATTGCTCACCGGATTGAGTCCCAACCTAACAAAGCTTAACAGCAATAGTTAGGAAGGCTAAAGCTCAATACCAAGAGTATATCTCCGCCGCTATCTGCTTCGGACACCCGTGGATTTATTCACGGATATGAGGCACTCCTTTAGATCAGGTGAACTTGTTCATTGGATCTATCTGATACACTTGTATCAGATCTCCTCGGCTACTGCTTCTGTAGTGGAGAAAATTTGATTTTGTGGTGTAACCTCAAAGAGTCCCGTATTACCATCGATGTCACTTTTGTCACCGACTTCTTGTTGCAGATGATCTTTTTTTCGACTTCTGCTTTTTTTCTTTGATTTTGATTGTGCATTGTTTGAACACCCAGTCGTATTCATATCCACATCATTCTGATCAGGAGTCCCAACAATCATAAAAACCGATAAAATGAAGACAATCACCAGCCAATACATCTAAATAAAATAAAGACAATATTAATTTATATAAATTGAAGATAATTATATAAATTTGATCAAATACATATATAAATTCCAGTGTATAGAATCTTAGTTTAACATAACAACCAGACTTTTATTCTATTTGGATAAACTGATTTAATCACATGATATAAATTATCCTCATAATTTACGGTCTATAATGAATGAATGCGTTCCACCTAAGTCATCCAAAATACGTATTTCACGACCCAACACCAACACTCTCCCAGTGTTACCTTCATCTGGATTATTTAAAAATTTCAAGGACATTTTTGACAGTAGTATCCAACTATTCCACACTTTAAACAAGTTCTCATCCGTGCGTAGAAATCTATATTCTTTTCAACCTGATACATTCTACATGATATATTTAATATAGACAAAATCAAACTTCGATATATAATATTTGACAAAATAATAAAATTCATTGTAAATTGTCTACATCAAATATTTATCTATGACTTTATGAGGTCTGTTCAATATAAAACTCCTATTAGGTTCAATAGGATATATTGAATAAAAACATTGTTTGCCTTGTTTGATGAAAATAAATGATTATTTCTCGTATTTTGGGATTGACGTTTTCACACTAACAAGACCAAACTCGTCTTTGTTATATCCATCGTAACATTTGCAGCGAAACATCGGATATTTCAAAGTATCGTGTCCATAACATACTTTGAATACTTTATGAAGTATTTCATGATACGAAAGATCATCAATTGTTGGATCATCATTCGGATTTTTTAAATATGTGGATGTAGTGGCGGAAACTAATACACGGTGATTTTGTGTCTTTTTTAAATTTGATTCATCAAACGAATGAAATTTCACACCATTTAAGTGATAATAATTTAGACCTCGAGATATCGAACAAATATCTGTCAAAATATTATGGTTTTTGCCCTTATTATTCTGAACATATTTTTCGAACTAGTCGGCAAATCCTTTAAAATGCATTTTTTGCAAACGCAACGAATTAATAGTAATTTTCAAACATAATTAAATGTGTTCAAAAAAATATATTCATTATCAAAAATACAAAAAATATCAGTTATAAGAACCCCTCTTTTGGGTTTTTACGTGGTAATCTCTACCCTTCGTTTTTTCGGACCAATCCTCACCGTCCGAGATTTACGTATTACAACAGGTCATCCTTTCTCCATTTTCTCAATTAATTTATTCAAATTTCATTAATCTTTCTATTACTCACGTAACACTTCATTTATGACATTGTTTGATTTGGAAATTTTTTTTATAAAAGCTGTCAACATTTTCCATTTCTACCTTTCTATCAAACATTCCATTTTTGCATCTTCTTCTTCATTTTTTCTCCCCGAGTTCTATCTCCCTCCTCTGTCGGATTTTTCCAGATTTTCTTCCTCTGTTGTATCTCCGTCCCCCCTCCTTCCCTGCCGGAATGTTTATCGATTTCTACTTGTAATTTCTTTTCTATCTCTTACACTCTCTCTTTCCCTCCATTTAAAATTGTTTCTGTCTACCTCTTTTCTAATTTTTTGTAGTTGATTGCCAAATCTCCATCTAAAAAAAATTTTCTTACATTGAATGCTTATTTTCTTCCCCCATAGCATATAATGGCTTCTCCAACATCATTTGACAATCAACATCGACCTACCAACCTGTAAGTTTCCCCCAACACCAATTCAATTTTCGTGACCCCTCCTCCATATCGTTCACAACAGTTTGCATACGATCACACAAATACATCTTACAACGTTAGCTTGAAATTTCATTTTAATTCTCCTCAATGTCAGACAAATGCCAATACTAAACCTTACAACGTTGCTTCTTCAACGCCCTTGGATCCTGATGCCCCTGCTAGCAACATTGTTCAGTCAGATTTTGTCCAATGCACCTCTGCTGAGATTAAGGAATCCTCCGCTAATATGAGTTACGAAACTGCTAAAATACCAAATAGTATGAATTACCAATTTAATTCTCCTCATTGTCAGACCACTGTTAATCCTATAGATTCCAATGTCAATGTTTCTCGTTCCTTGGATCCTGATAACGTACGCTGCAATTTTTTTGATTCAGAGAATGTTCAATCCGCCTCTGCTGATATCGGGGAATCCTCTGTTCAAATTCCTGCTAACACCGCTAATATAAGTTGTGGAACTGCTAAAACCCCTGACAATCATTTGAAATTTTTTTTTCCTCTACTGGTGGATATCCAACATTACCTAATCATGAAAATGAATCTTCTGGTTACAGTCAATTCAGTAAACCATGCCCTATTGTAGGTGAGGTTTTTTATTTGTATGAAATGGCTGTTCAATCCTACTATGATTTCGCATCGTCTACCGGATTTTCTGTTCGTTTAGGATCGACGCATAATATATTGGACAAATAAACTGTTCAAAAAATTCTTGTAATGAAAAGGTTGTTGTGTTTTAAACAAGGCAGCCCCAATCTAATACTTCCACCGACCAACGGTACTAGATGGAAGAATGGTGTTTTTAGATGTGGTTGTCTGGCAAGTATCAAATTTAAAAGAATATACAGGTCTGATAAGTGGGTCACTGATTCTGTAAATTTAGATCATAATCACCCATTTACCACCCCCTCAAAAATTCGATACCTTCCAATAAATCGGTTAATATCTCATACTTCCAAAATACTTTTTTCATCTTTAGCTGATGTTAATGTTCCAGTATCACAGTAGGCTGTCTATTTCTCTAATCAACTTGGTGGACCAGAGAATATGGGTTGCATGACATTGGACATCAACAATATGATTCGTGATGATCGCATAGACCTGAAAAATTATGATGTCGACTTGATTGTAGAGGATTTCGAAATGAAGAAGTTAGAAAATGCGCAATTCTTTTATGATCTTGTAAAAGATGATCGATAAGCGGTTGAAGATAAACATCTATATCGTTCCCTGGAGCTGACGGACCGAAAATTAGTAGAGACAACATGAAATTCGGTTGTTTCATACACATCCAAGGTGGAAGGTTGTACGGTATAACAATCACTGGCCAAGTACTATGAGATAGAGATTGCTGACTGAACGGGTTGAATCCATCAGTTGCTAAACCAAGTCTCACATTACGAGGTTCGGATGCAAATTTAGGATGAACCTCGTCAA
>LFYR01001258.1:807203-824978 GCA_001185155.1 Zostera marina
GGTTTTTAATAAACCCCAAAACTTACATGGCGGATTTCCGCCATGTAAGTACACTTAAGTGCCGCCAGCACTTAAGTGAAAGTCCGCCCAATCGAAATTTGGGCGGGCTTTTTCCGCCCGAGTCCCCGAAGACTTAAGATGGCGGATTTCCGCCATCTTAAGTCAATTTAATCGGGTAATCGGGCTGGAAATTGGGGGCGATTCGAAATTTTGGGCGGGATAGTTTAGATGGCGGATTTCCGCCATCTAAACACCGCCATCGAAAAAAAATTCGAACCGCCGTCGAGCCCAACCCTTTTCTCGGCGGACTGAAAGAATAGATGGCGGACATCCGCCATCTAAACTATTGAAGTATTGATGGCGGAAATCCGCCATCTAAAGGCCGCCATACAAGGTCCTTTTTTTTGTAGTGTGATGAAGGTCGTTTGAAACACCTCTTCTGGGCCGATCCTACTATGATTGAAAATTATAAGTTATTTGGAGATTTGACGATGAAAGGTGCAATATCTCGTGCTTTTCCAGAATCATTTCATCGTTTATGTCGTTGGCACATAACCAACAAGTTGTCTACCAAGGTTCCCACAATATGCCAGAATACCAATTCTCTAAACATGTTCTACAAAATTATTAAATTTTCAGAGACTCCTAAAGATTTTGAAGACTCATGGTCTCTTTGGATCACAGAGAATAATGTGTCATCAAATGTATGGTTGAAAAGTTTATACGACATCCGTTACTCATGGGTTCCATGTTTGATGTGCTTACATTTTTTTGCTGGAATGCATTCTACTCAAAAAAGCGAAGGTATGAATTCTCTCCTTAAGACCAAAGTAACAGCCAAGAATCTACTCTTTAGCTTCGTTCGGCGATACCAAAATATGATACATACCATTCGCGATTCCGAGAATTTGGACGATCACAAAGATACATTCTGGCACCCAAGATTTATTACATCTATGGACATTGAGAAAGACGCTCTGAGTTTTTTTACAACTTCTATTTTCCTTCTTTTTTAAGAGGAGATGCGGAAAAGCTTCTTCTACCATATATTACCACCGAATGACCAGTCCTCCGAGGTACGGTTTTTTTTGCTCATCATTGTTCTAAAATTTCGTTTTCTTCCCGACAATGTCTTTCTAAAATTTTTCTTCTTAATTCGTATAGGATATTCAATATCTACCTGTTCTTTCTTTAGAAAGACAGACTGTGTTATTCAAACTCACTATTACGAAAGGGAATTCTACACCGACTTGCTAATGTCATCGATTTGAATTTAGCGGGGTTCTATGCTCTCATCTTATATATTATCTTATTGTCAAGGGTTACCGAAGTTTACCAGACGTTTTAAAAATGCCGAGGTGGAATAAACTATGCCTGACGAACAGAATTTATCCATCTCTTCCACCACCTGACAATCCATTGTCAAAGTATGCTGTAATGTCGCAGACATTGATGAATTATGCGAAGATATACTACTCAAATATGGTGAAGAGGTTCTTCAGAAACTCAGCGAAACTGTAGTTGTTCCTAATTCATATTCTAGAACATCAATCACAAGAAGTCAGAAACCTAGGACTACACCAGTCATGATTGCCCCTCCGCCCAAGGTTAAAACTAAGGGTAGTGGTAAGAGCGGAAGACCAACCAAAATTGATACAGCGCGAATGAAGAGCGCAAAAGAAATATATCGCAATCCAGCCGCTAGGAAGAAATGATCTGTCTTCTTTTCTTTTATGTCGTTAACAATTTATTTTATGAACCAAAAACATCCAAAATTTAAGCACTTACGTCGTTATCCCTTTTCTCCGAACTCCCATAATATCTATTGTTCTTCCGTTAATTTCTAATGTTACCTAGGTAGTACACATTGTGTTTCTGCTAATATGTATTTTTGCTATTATGACTTTCTGTACTGATATTTTTTTGTGTGTTTCTGATACCACTGTGTTTCGCTACTTTGTTGTATCCCTCCGCTATTATGTTGTTACGCTACCTTGCAGTATGCGTCCGCTATTCTGACCACCTTCGTTATCCCTTTTCTCCGAACTCCCATAATATCTATTGTTATTCCGCTAATATCTAATGTTACATCGGTAATGCATATTGTGCTTATGCTAATATGTATTTTTGCTATTATAACTTTTTGTACTGAAATGTTTTAGTGTGCTTCTGATACCACTGTGTTTCACTACTTTGTTGTATGCCTCCGCTATTACTGTGTTACGCTACCTTGTAGTATGCGTCGGCTATTACAGTATCACGCTACTACGTAGTATGCCTCCGCAATTACGGTATAACGTTACTATGTAGTCTGCCTCTTCTATTACGGTGTTACGCTACTTTGTAGTATCACTCCGCTATTACTGTGTTACGCTACTTTTTAGTATTCCTCCGCTATTACTGTGTAACACTACTATGTTGTGTACCTTCGCTATTACGTGGTTACGCTACTATGTTGTCTGCCTTCGCTATTACGGTGTTACCTGATAATCCATTACTGTGTTACGCTACTATGTTGTGTGCCTCTTTTATTATTGTGTTACTCTACTATGTGATGTGCCTCTGCAATTACGGTGTTACGCTATTATGTAATATTATTACGTTGTTACGCTACTATGTACTATGACTCTGCTATCACGTTTACCCTACTTTGTAGTATGCCCCTGATATTATTGTGTTACACTACTTAGTAGTATGCATCCGCTATTACGTTCTTACGCTAGTTCGTATTATGCTTCCGCTAATACTGTGTCATGCTACTATGTAGTCTGCCTCTTCTATTACGTTTTTACGCTACTATGTAGTATGCCTCTGCTATTGCTGTGTTACGCTACTTTGTAGTGTACCTCTGCTGGTACGGTTTTACGCTACTCAGTAGTAGGCCTTTGTTATTACGTTACTATTTAATACGACTCTTCTATTACGGTTACGCTACTATGAAGTATGCCTCCGTTTTTACGTTCTTACACTACTATATAGCATGACTCTGCTATTACTGTTACGCTATTATGTTGTATGCCTCCGCTATTACGGTGTTACTACGCTACTATGCAGTGTGCATCTGTTAATATTGTCTGGTATACCTCTGCTATTATGTAATGCGTTTATGCGAATATCTGCACTTAGCCCAATACGTTTTTATCTTTCTGCTAATAATTTCTGTTTTAATCATTCCTTCGATACATCTGTTTCAATGTGTCACAAGCATTGTATAAACAAACAATATGTCTAATTTTTGCAAAAAGTATTCGAGTACTTAGACTAATAATTGTACTTGAAACTGTAATTGTAAATTATGTGAGAGTCTCGCAACGCCACTCGCAGTATGTCGTGGACAATTTTTTCCATAATGTTGTCGACGTCTTTCTTGCTCCAAAGTACAAGTTCACCAAGCCATATGCATTCCACGACGGCCATTACGTATATCCATGTATCTTCTGGATTTTTAATGAATGCCTGCGGAAAATATGGAGTTGATTCACAAACCCAGGTAGACAAGTTGTGGTCTGAATAAATCCCACGGATGTAGTGATCCAACCACAGAGTCTGCAAATTAAATTTCAAAGTAGCATTAAATTCTTACACAGTTCAATTTCAAAGATTTATAAACCACGTGTTTATTCACTTACCATATTCTTGTTCTGCTTGATCATGTCCTCGCTCTCTTCGTAGGGAGAACAATAGATGTACTTCTTCTTTGTTATGTCTAACTGTATCAAATGTCAATAACCGTATATTTCAATGGCCGCTAATATTGTATGGATCATTTCCCATTTGTCTACTTTTTCACTTAAATTTTTTTTCAGCTCGGCAAATTCCCTCATGTTCAAGTTTCTGTTTGAAGCTATTCCTTTGATTTTTTTTCTATGTTAAAGAAAAACCTGAGTCATGCATGAAATAGTATTTATATTCAAACGTTATATTAACAAAAGAATATTATCATTTTTATTGGGTCAATGAACTTGACTGAATGTACGAATAATCTGCGATCTGCCATTTTGCGGCGGAGAACTCTTATGAACATTGAGATGCACTGAAAATACGAACATTCATATTACTGTTTTTTTTAAATTATATCTGAAATTCTTTTTACTTACTTGGCTTCGTACTGGAGCTTTGGCGAGTCATCCAATTACCCACGTAGAATCACATCTAACGTTACCTATTTCCTACAGACCCTCCTTTGCTGCAATTTCTTGTAATTTACCACTCTCCTTAACGTCCCGTACATTCATCCCAACCCTGGTAATGTGGTTCTTCCACATCTTCTCTTTCATTAATTATCCTTTCCATCTTAGTCTTCCTCACGTCTTCTTGTAGCATTGATTAATAATTTTGGTTGAAGACCAACGTATTTAAAATTTAGGTCGAATAACAATGAAACTTACATGTCTTTCTATGTTACTTTTGACAAGAGAACTAGGTTTGTTTTTGTTCATCTGTACGGAGATTGGTTCATTATCCAACCTATCTTCTTCTGAAGACAGATCGATGATCTTCGTTGGTGTACTAAAAATTGCTTTGTTTCTCGGTTGACCACATGCTTGTGATGCTAGGCGACAAGCCTCCTCTATAAATGTAGGGTTCTCTTGAGAAGACAGAACATAGTCCGGCATAATTCTTTTAGCACCTACAAGAATTTTTCAGAGCACATCAACTATATTCATTGTTATTTTGCTTAGTTGTTATGGACATTACCGCTGAAGGTATATTCTCATGCTCATTCACAACTTCAGATGCATCCATATCCAAATCTGGAAAGTCAAAAGATAGCTTGATAGGTGAACCTACATAAGGCTTCCTTGTATTGAAAGGATCTGATGGTACCCCCAAGTTACCAGCCCAGGCCCACAAAGGAGTCCAGAAGCAAGACCCAGCGAGATGAATGAAAGAAGAAAGCCCAAGTCGTCCCAAGGACATTCGCCCGTTCAAACCGGCCGGGCGGACCCATCAGCCCCACGAACATTCGCCCGACCAGGTCGGCTGGAAGGACCCGTCAGCCCGAGCGGTTAACTTCCCAAAGATGGTGTCCCAAGTATATCGGATCCGTCATACCGGATCTTGATCCGAAAGCATAGGGCCCAGAGTCCGATAGGAAATTGTATAAATACCCCTAGAGGTGAAGTGTAAAAAGGGGGGAATCACTTGTAATACACTTAGAATATACTTGTAAGATACTTGTGATTATACGGGAATAGAGAAGATCAGCCACCTTTTCAGAGGGTCGCGATCAGTGGTGAACCTGACGTGAATCGAACACACGAAATGGATTCAGAGCAGCCGGAGCGGATAATTCAAATGGAAGAAAACTTAGAAAACTCGGCGGCAGAGACGCACAGGAATCGGTTGTCAACGGTTCCTCTTGAAAATCAAGGTGTAGGCGAACCGGTGCACTTAGAAGAAAATATCGAAGAAGCACCCTATCACCCTCAGCAGCATACGTGTGAGGACCCTCGGCTATTTGTAGAGTCAGTACCAGAAGATGGGGTTTCTGCAAGTTGGTCGGAGCAAAGCCGATCAAGATCACCAGAACAACACAGGAGTGACCAAAGGGAATATGGGAGAACATTTCCCATATTACGGGAATCAAGGGAGAGTCAACTCCTAACAGTCATCGCGGATTTGCAAAATAATCAAAGACAACTTCAAGAGCAAATTGTGTCAATGGAAAATAGGAATATACATGAAAACATGCCCGTACGGCCGTCAATTGGTTATCTGGACCAACTAACACCAGCAGATAATGAAGAAGCTCTAGCACGACATCTTTTAGTGGAAGGATACCCGACGGGGTGGAGAGCCCCAAAAATTACATCATATGATGGTACGACGGATCCGGAAGATCATGTTCATTCATTCCGTATGGAAATGGAGGACACCACAGGGCGAAGAGACATTTGGTGTCGTATGTTTAGGAGAACTTTGAAGGGAAAAGCAGTGGGATGGTACAGGAACCTTCCTGCAGGAAGCATTAATTCATTCAAAGATTTGGAAAAATCGTTCAAAGTTGCCTTCGGGCATAAAATAAGGCGCAAAGGTTTAAATACAACTTTGTTAACAGTTGTACAGGGAGATCGAGAATCAACACGAGAATATATGGATCGGTTCGCGATAGCAGTTCAAAAAGTTGTTTGTTCAGAAGAAGGAGTCCCGATGGCATTAGTTAACGGATTAAGACCAACTAGATTTTCAGGGGATTTAGTACGGGATCTCCCATCAACGTTTGCAGAAGCTATGGAAAGATCGTACAAAGAATCAAACGTAGAAGACTACCACGAAGCAAAATATAAACAGATACGTCAAAGACCGAAAGGCCAGTACGACCATAACATACAGCAAAAGCAGCCAAGACTGGAAACCAGACCACAAAACAGGGAGTTACCGGAGGGTAATGCAAGAGGGACCACTTTCCCAAGGGAAAGCTTCATCAATTACGGTCCGCCAAGGGTCACTCCGTTTCCAAACCAACGGCAGATATTTTTAGCGCTAAGAGAGGATAGGATACTTCCAGAGCCGCGCCCAATGCGTACGGAAACAGCAATTAATCGAAATCCGCATTTGTATTGTGAATATCATGAAGACATAGGACATACTACGGCCGAGTGTTGGATTCTGGCAAAGGAACTAGAAAGAATACAAGAGCGGCAAGGTTCGCTACCCGTGCGGCAAAGGATACCTTCTCCCCCACCGCGACAGGCAGCATCGGCGCCTACAGGACATCAAGACTACAGGGACGTCAGAACGTCAGGATATCAGAACCGTAGGGACGATCAGGAAGGAAGGAATATCGGAGAAATATTAGCAATACCAGGAGGAGAAGCAGCCAGAGGAGGAACAGGATTCGAAGGAAAAAGATATGCACAGGATCTTACCCGGACGGATGGAATAATTAAAAAAATAAAAGTTGGGGAGGATATCCGTTTTTCAAATGAAGATCTGACAGGAATCACGGTTCCACATCATGACCCGTTGGTCATAACACCTATTGTACAGAGGGAGGATAAACAAAGAATTAGACTAAATAGAGTGCTAGTGGATACAGGGGCTTCAGTAGATGTGCTATACTGGAGTGCATTTGATCAACTGGGTTTTTGCAGGGCAGACTTGGGTCCATGCGGCACACCGATCACTGGATTTGGCCAGGGAGAAGTCCAAATACTAGGGACAATAGACATCCCGATAACATTGGGAAAATTTGCGCAAGAAACAACAACGATAGTGAAATTTTCGGTAGTGCCATTTTCGTCCGGATACAACGCAATATTAGGGAGGATAGCATTACACGCATTTGGGGCGGTAACATCATCTCTGCACCAGTGTTTAAAATTTCCATCGGAAGCAGGGATATGCACAGTTAAGGGATCACAGAAGAAAGCAAGAGAATGCTATATAAACTCGACGGGGCAAGTAATGACTGCAGCAGGAGAAAAAAATAAACTCCCGCATACAATCAAGGAGGAACGCCCAAATCTCGAGTCTGCTTCAGACACAGTAGCAATGGAACTAAATGGTGGCAATATACAAATAGGTGCCGACCTTCCGCAAGAAATAAAAAATGATATCGTAAAATTACTCAAAGAGAACGAAGACCTGTTCGCCAGAAATGTAACAGAACTCAAAGGGATCGACTGAAGCCTTACGGAACACAGATTAGCGGTAGGGAAGCACGTGCGACCAGTGAGGCAGAAGATGAGGCCGTTAAGAGGAGATAGGAAAGAGGCGGTGGCTGAAGAAGTACGAAAACTTATTGAAGCAAATTTCATTCGGCCAGTGAAATACCCGGAATGGTTATCAAATGTAGTAATGGTAAAGAAAGCAGATGGAGAATGTGTGTAGATTTCACAAATGTAAATAAAGTTTGCCCTAAGGATTCATACCCACTTCCATCGGTAGACCATTTAGTGGACCAAGCGTCAGGGTGTAAATTACTCAGTTTCATGGATGCACACTCTGCTATAATCAGATACCTATGGCTAGGGAGGATGAAGAAAAGACATCTTTTATATCAGAAACGGATACCTTTTGTTTCAAAGTATGCCTTTCGGATTGCGTAATGCAGGGGTAACATTCCAGAGGGCTATGGACCAGATATTTAGGGATCAAATCGGGAGGAACCTTGAAGTGTATGTGGATGATATTCTAGTTTGTTCCAAAACAGTCGCAGAACACTTGGCAGATCTAAAAGAGACTTTTGATAACATCAGGAAAGCAGGTTTACGATTAAAGGCAAAAAAATGCTCCTTCGGGGTCACCGAGGGGCATTTTTTGGGTTTCAAAATAACTCCCCACGGGATAAAAGCCCGTACGGAAAAAGTAGAGGCAATAATGGCAATGACCCCGCCAAAGACAATAAAAGACGTTCAGAAACTTAACGGAAAGATAAATGCATTAAGTAGATTCTTATCAAGGGAGGCAGACACGTTACAACCTTTATTCAAATTAATAAAATCATCAAGCCCGAAAGTAACATGGACAGAAGAGTGCGAGGAAGCGTTTCAAAAACTTAAAGAACAATTAAGGAATCTACCAACCTTACAGCCATCATTCCCAAGAGAACCATTAAAATTGTACATAGCCGCAAATGACAATGCTACTAGTGCAGTTCTAATGACTGAAAGAGATGGCACACAACGGCCAATTTATTATTACTCCCGCACGTTACAGGGAGCAGAGAAGAAGTATCCACAAATTGAGAAGTTGGGATTAGCAATAGTAACAACGGCAAGAAGGCTAAAACCTTACTTTCAAGCACACCCAATAACCATCCCGACGGAATTTCCACTGTTACAATTGTTACATAAATCAGATGTGTCGGGCAGATTAACGAAATGGGCTGTAGAATTAAGTGAATTTTATGTAAGTATAGTACCAGAGAAAGCGATCAAAGGGCAAGCAGTTGCTGATTTCTTGGCAGAGTTTACACCAAGCATAGAAGAGTCTGAAGGTTGGTGGATCATCCATATTGATGGGTCGGCAAGCAATTCTGGATGTGGAGCAGGCATAACAATCCAAACCCCAACAAAAGAAAAGGTGGAGCATGCAATTAATTTCGGTTTCAAAACAACAAATAACGAAGCAGAGTACGAAGCACTATTAGCAGGGGCGCGACTGGGAAAAGCGTTAGGTGCCAGAAAGGCAAAATTCCATACGGATTCACGATTAGTGGCAAACCAAGTCAACGGGGAATTCATATCGAATGAAGAAGGGATGTGTCGGTACACAGAAGCAGCATGCAACATAATGCAATCTTTCACGGAATGGGAACTACATCACATAAGTCGTACGGACAATAAAAAAAGCAGACATTTTAGCAAGGTTGGGCGCATCTCCAAATGTGACAAAGGGACGGTGGATCCGAGTGGAACAGCAAGAAGCACCATCAATAGCAAAAATTGAAAGAAATAAAATTCTAACACTGGCAGTAGAAGAAGATTGGAGAACACCGATAAAAAGTTACATTACAAAGGGAATAATCCCAATGGACGCGATGGAAGAAAGAAAATTAAAGAACAAGGCAGCCTGGTTCACATTAGTAGGGGACACTCTTTTCCGTAGGGCAGTAGAGGATAGTATTCCCTTACGGATTTGCATCACACGCGAAGAAGGGAAAGAAATACTAACAAGCGCACACAAGGGAGCATGCGGCCCACATCAGGGAGCAAAAATGTTGGAAAAGCAGGTAATAAGACAGGGCTACTATTGGCCACAAATAAGTAGAGATTCTGAAGAACTAGTAAGAAGTTGCAATGAGTGCCAAAGACACGCGAATATCCAGAGAAGGCCGTCCAGCATAATGAATCCAGTTACTACACCGGTACCATTTGCCCGATGGGGTTTAGACATCGTGGGGCCTTTTCCAATAGCATCAAGGGGTCGGAAATTTTTATTTGTTGCGGTCGACTACTTCACCAAGTGGGCCGAGGCTGAACCAACAAGCACAATATCAGAACATAACGTCATCCAGTTCATTTTCAGGAATATCATCTGCAGGTTCGGGGTTCCATTACAAATAATAACAGACAATGGAACACAGTTTACGGGGAAGAAAGTAAAGAAATTTTGTGAAGATAGTGGTATAAAGATGAGCTTTGCCCCAGTATATATATCATCCACAAGCAAACGGGCAAGTCGAAGTCACAAACAGGACAATAATATCTATACTTAAAAGAAAAGTAGGAGACAACCCAGGAACATGGGCAGACTTAATACCAGAAACAATGTGGGCGTACAGAACAACCGTACGTACGCCGACAGGACATCCACCATTTACCTTAGCATTTGGAATGGACGTAGTAGCCCCGGCAGAAGTGGTATGGCCAACAGCAAGGATAACAAATTTCGATCCAAAAGATAATAATTTGGTCATCTTACTAGCCAAAGAAAGATGTGAAGAGTTGAGAGAAATCACAGCAATAAGAGATTTGACCTACAAGAGGAGGGCGGCAAGATACCATAATCAAAAAGTAAATGAAAAGAAAATAAACTTAGGAGACTTGGTACTAAGGAATGGAAGAATCACTGGGCTGGACCAAACTAAAGGAAAATTATCTCCGAAATGGGAAGGACCGTACGTTGTCGTGGAGGAAGTCCATCCGGGAATCTACAAATTAGCATTCGAGGACGGCCAGAAAATAGAAAGAACTTGGCACTCGGACAATTTTTCAAAGTATTTTCAATAAAAGTGTATATGTGAACAAAGCTTTATTTTAAAAAAAAAAGTTATTTTACTAAAACAAGGCCTTCCTCCAAAGCCTTAGGGCAATAAGGCCGTAAGGAATATCAACGAAATGAAAAAGCGTGGATAGGGTCAAAGGTGCCTTTGGGCAATTATAATTACAGTAGGAAGACATGTATTAGCAAGGAAACAAGGACAAAGAAAGGCGAAAGGAAAGTAAAAAGCAAAAGTACGTAATTCAAAGTACGAAAACAAAAGGTATGTTTTAATTGTTTAAAAAAAAAAAAAGCTACTTGTCTTCTTCACCCGACAACTCGGAGAGAGTCTTGGGCCAGGCGGGATGTTCCGTAGGGATTCCAGTTGCTTTCCACTGCTCCCACATCGGTGGGTTAATAGGAACAACGGTGGACTCGTACTCAGGGTTCCGAAGATTCATCATATCCCGTCCATGAATCATGCCTTCAACAAAATTCTTGAAGCAGGCATGCTTGTTCCGTTCGGTTATATTCTTGGCGCGTTCAGTGAATTTCACCTTAGCACGCGAGATGTCCTCTTCCATGGACGCAACCCGGACGGCCTTTTCGTCCCTCTCTGCCCGGAGGGACTCGTTCTCCACCTTAAGGGACTCGATCTCAGCATCCTTCAAAGTAAATGCCTTGGTCAAGCGAGTAACTTCATCCAAAGCATCATTGAGTTCACGCGTCCGTTGTATCCCCCTTTTCTGTCGATGACGCTCCATAGCCACGGTTTGAAGAGCCCGGATGTAGCACGCTTCATCAATATCATCAAGGACAGTCTTTTCCAGGGTCATCCAGTCGGCCTCCTTTTCAACCGAGGAATCCAATCGGCCGAGCGCTTGTTCGTAGATCCCAGCAATCCGAGGGGCTTACATATGTTCGGTCACAATCAGACGATCCCCAAGACTTTGGTTACTTGCATCATCAGAGAAGTGAATGTACTTGGTGACGTCGTCAGAAAGAACATTGGAAGAATCACCAGCATTATCAACCATTTCCGTACGAGCTCTCTTGCCGCCCCGCTGCGATCCGGATCCTGCAAACAAGCCCGACAAACCCTCTCCGTCAGGTTCGCCTGAAAAAGAAAGGAAAAATTAACAAAGTCAAATGTAAATTACCAGAGGGGACGAGATGCGGGTGAACAGATTTCCAAGTCCCGGTCATCAAACTAGAATAATCGATAGGATTTGAACGAACAGACAGAAGGCGGGAGTACACATCATATTCCTCCGGAGAAAGTTCCCCTACGGAAAGGCTCCCAGCTTCGAAGGAGGAAGTGTTTACCCACTTGGAAGGAATCCCTGACAATCCTACGGAGTGGCTCTTTACAAAGAAATAGCGGCTTTTCCACCGATGCGAACGATCGGGATAAGAATCAAGGAGTTTATGTCTTATTCTAGAAGAAATCAAAAGCCGTGCGGAATTGGGCCGGGAGATAGAGAAAAACAGACGGAAAACACGTTCGAAGGGCTTCAAGTGCAGTTCATGGCACAAACGCTCGAACGAAACAACACGATCGAGACTAGAGGGGGAAAGCTGGGAAATAGCAACACCAGTATACGAAAGAAGAGACAAGAGGAAGGGGGAGGCGGGAAGCCGAAGCCCTAAGTCCTCAAAACCCGAATAGAGGGTAGTATAGCCGTCGGGAGGCGAAGAGGCAGAAGTATCGTTGGGGATCTCAAGATGAGCTATCGCTACAGAGGGAGCGATCACCTGGAAATTACGACGGGCTTGCCGCCTACTAAGTATGGAGTGAGGATCTTCAGAGGAGTTTAGAGAGTTACCGTCGAAACTGGAAAAATCGTCTAGGAAGGAAGTGAGATCGGCCATGGGAGAAGATGCGGCGAGTAGCGGAAGAGAAACCCTACTAAAAAAAAGAGAGAAGTGAAGATAAGTGAAGTGGGAAAAGGCTATATATAGAAGATCTTTTGGCGGGAAATCAAAAATATTTCCAAAAAATAAAATTCCATACCCAAAGGACGGATGGACCGTACGGAAGAGTAAGTGCATTTTTCTCCAAGTATAGTCAGCTCGGACATTCGAAGGAGGGGGGTCAAAATGACCGTAGGGAAGTAGCCTGGAGAGAAGCAACCGTTGAAGAATTTATTTTTTTTGGTGGGAAATCAAAAGTATTCCTAGAAGGTAGTTCATACCCAAGGACCGGATGGGCCGTACGGTACAGTGGGCCAGATCGAATGTTCGAGGGGAGTGGAGCAAAATGGCCGTAGGGAAGATACCTGAAGAAAAAGCAATCGTATATATAAAAAAGTCCCGCCAGAGTAAGCGACACACGACCCTAAAGAAAAGTAGCAGGAATACCTGCTCAAATGGCTCATGGGGAAATCAGACGTAGAGAACCTGGTAGTCGAAATGCCGAGAGAAAATAAGATCATAGTGGAAAATTGGAAGTTGTCAGATCCCTAACCAACAAGTAGTTACATTTGATAAACACAACAAAAAAAACCACTCGTACGAAAAGGAAATTGTTAAAAGTAAAAGTTACATCAGTGCATAAGTGAGACACAAATGAGTTTGTAGAAGTCATAGGAACTGCAGGGAACAAAAGAAACATTCAAATACATAATAGGAAGGAGGACACAAAGACTCCCAAAAAACACACATTAAAGAAGCCCGTCAAGGCGGGCCACGAGATAAGAAGTAACGAAGATCGCCTGGAGGAGGTCCCGAGCGTCCGGCGCGCGGCCCACATCCCCGACGACGACGAGGAGCAGATGCGATGGAGCGTTCAGTCGAAGAAAACTCAGTGGAAGCAGGCATAGGAACCCCGGGGGAGGGGGGAGGAGCAGAAGCCACGTTAAAGACAGCAGCAGGGACAGGAGGACCGAATGGAGCAGCAGGCCGACGGTTGCGGGGAACAGTTGCCATTGCTGGAACAACAACACCGGTACCATTGGTGACTTGCTGAAGAGCGCGAATGCGGTGCGAGACTTCCGAGACCAGTTGAGACAAACGAGGATTACCTACAGCAAAATCTTCGATGTCACAGAGGTGCTGAAGAAGATCATCTGGCCAAACACCTCGCTGACGTGCCAACTCGTATCCCAACTCCTGCAACAAATCATCAAGAGAAGACATGGTAAATGAGGAGAAAGTGAATCAAATAAAAGAAAGCAACCTATTTATAGGATAGGAAGAGGGGGCACTACAAAAAATCAGCGCAGTTCTGGCGCCCATCTCCCGGCGGCCAGGCCGACGGAAGGTTACACTTGTCCGCCTGCATAATTTTCCCTCGTAAATGAGAGAAATTTTCTGGCGGCCAGGCCGACGGAATATTTTTTTGTAAAAAATGTCAGCGGCCTGGCCGCCAGCTCCAATTCACCAACGGTCGGGAAGAAGTGATCCGGCGGCCTGGCCGCCAGGATTTTTGGAAAACCCTAAATTTACAACTTGCGCCGCCGTGGTCCCCCGTACAGTCAAACTAAGTCAAACGAAACTTAAGTATTTCCCGGCGGCCAGGCCGCCGGGAAATTTTTATATAAGAAAAAAAATTCCAGATTTCTTTCATTTTCTTTTCCCCCAAAAAAGTCTCCACTACTCCCAAACCTCCCAAACCCTCCCCCAACTTGTCTCCGGTGATCTTCCAGCCATTTCTCTCCGGTGATCTTCGAAGTTCTTCCTAAAGGTATGTTCTTCATCCTCCATTAGTTATCTTCTTTTGTTATTGTGTTATCTTCTTCATCTTTTTCTCTCATTTTTTTTGTTGTTTATGATTTGGGGTTTATGATTTGGGGTTTTTTGATTTTGGGATTTATTATTTGTGAAAGTTATAGTAATTAGGGGGTTTATATTTAGAGTTTTATGAAATGGGGATTTGTAATTTAGGGTATTATGAAATGGGGTTTTTTTAATTTGTGGTTGATGTTTGATTTAGTGTGTTGTTTAAAATGTTTTAAATTGTTAGGGTTAAATGTATTCAATGTTATGATTGTTTTAATTTATTGGTTTGAATGCTTTACTTTTTAATGTTTTGAATGTTTGTTAGTATTGTTCTTATTGTTAGTATTATTTTAAATGTTATTTAAATGTTATTTAAATGCTTAGTTTTAATTGTTAGTATTTTTGGTCCTTTTTTGATTAATTTGTGAAATTATTTTGTGGTATTTAATTTACTGTTTTGCTGGAATTATTTTGTGGTGTTTGATTTAAATTATATTAATGATTTAAATTACTGGAATTTTGCTTTGAAGTGTACATATTTGCTGGAATTTTGTAATTACTGGAATTTTGTGGTGATTTTAATTATTATGTGATTTGAAGTGTACATATTTGCTGTAATTTTGTAATTTGTTATTGATATATAATTAAATTATTTTAATTTTATAATTTTATTTTTATATACTTTACAATTAATCTTATTGCTGGAATTTGTATTTTTGTAAACTTTTTAGGTTGAATTGTTGTTGGATTGATCGATCTATTTGATTGTGTGTTTGATTGTGTGTTTGATGGAATAGCTAGGTAGTTGATATTTGATCTTTAAATCTTTTGATTTATATGGTTTGCTGGAATAGGTAGTTGCTGGAATTTTATTATAGGTATATAGTTTCTTGAATTTTTGTTTTAATTTAATGAAATAGGTATGTTCTGTTTTTAATTTGTAATCAAATAGGTTTGCTGGATTTTTTTATTTAAATGAAGTAGGTCTGTTCTGTTTTAATGTTGCTGGATAATTGACTTTTAATGATAAATTTTTTTGATCAATATGGTTTACTGGAATTTTTTGTTATTAATTGATCTATAATGATTTTTTTTTTTAATCTTTTAATGTTTTATTTGTGTGTTTGAGGGAATAGGTAGTTGATATTTGATGTTTAAATATTTTGATTTATATGGTTTGCTGGAATAGGTAGTTGCTGGAATTTTATAGGTGTGTTATGTTTTAAATTGTTTTTGAATTATTTATTTAAATATTCTGTTTTGATTAATTATTTAAATTTTCTCTTTTAATTTATATCATTTTTTAGGTTGAATTTGATTGATCGATATATATGTTATGTGTTGATATTTTTTTGTAGGTATTTACGGAGAGTTGTAATTAGCATTTCCGGTTGAAATTCAATTTGCGTTTTAATCTTCATCGATCGATCAATGTAATATTTTGTATTCATTATTTATTAATTAGTCAATTAAATATAATTTGCATGTTAATTAAATAATTGGAAAATGAAATGCATGTTCTTAAATTGTGTGAATTTAAAATGAATAAATTTTTTTTGAAATGAATGCTATGTAATAATGAAATACCATGAAATGAATTGAAATACATGAGTTAAAATGAATGCATGTGTTAAAATGAATGCATGAGTTAAAATGAATAGAAAATTAAATAAATTTAAAAATTAATTAAATAAATGTTTAGTAATTATTTTATATAAAATTAGTTAAATAATTATTTAATTGAAAAATATTTAAATAATTATTTAATTAATTAATAATTGAAAAAAAGTAACAATCAGATTTTGTATAAGTGTGATTGTTAGTTAGTTTTCAAATAATTGTTGAATAATCAATTATTAATTATTAATTATTTATTTATTTAATTAACTAATAATTAATAATTAATTAAGAAAATATTGGAAAATCCATAAATCAGTTTTTATATTAAGAACTTGATTTAAAATCCAATGTTGAAAACAATTATTTAAAAATTAAAATCATTTATTTAATTAATAATTAAATAAATAATTATTTAATTAAATTTAAATAATTATTTAATTAAATTTAAATAAATAATTATTTAATTAAATTTAAATAATTATTTAATTAATTAATAATTTAAAAAAAGTAACAATCAGATTGTGTATAAGTGTGATTGTTAGTTAGTTTTCTAATAATTGTTGAATAATCAATTATTAATTATTTATTTATTTATTTAATTAACTAATAATTAATAATTAATTAAGAAAATATTGGAAAATCCATAAATCAGTTTTTATATTAAGAACTTGATTTAAAATCCAATGTTGAAAACAATTATTTAAAAATTAAAATCATTTATTTAATTAAATTTAAATAATTATTTAATTAATTAATAATTTAAAAAAAGTAACAATCAGATTTTGTATAAGTGTGATTGTTAGTTAGTTTTCAAATAATTGTTGAATAATCAATTATTAATTATTAATTATTTATTTATTTAATTAACTAATAATTAATAATTAATTAAGAAAATATTGGAAAATCCATAAATCAGTTTTTATATTAAAACTTGATTTAAAATCCAATGTTGAAAACAATTATTTAAAAAATTAAAATCATTATTATCCTTATTTAATTAATTATCTTTCGATTAATTAGATTATCCTTATTTTTTTTAGATGTATTGGTTAATAGTAGCATTCGTTATATCGGTTTTCATGGTCGTCACGACTCCCGATCGGAGTGATGATCATTCAACTGATGAACAAGATTATGATCATCTGAATCTACATGAGATGAACATGGCTGGTGATCAAACGAAGAAAAAAAGTAGAGAACAAAACAAAGATCATCCTGAATATCATCCATCACAAGGACAACGGTTTGTAATAAAATTCAAAAATGATCAAATTGTCCATGATAGCGTAGCAAAAAAATTAAACAAGAAATGCGCAATGATCGCGAACGATTTCAAACTACTACCAATGGACGTACCGTGGTTTGAACAAGACCAGAAAAACATAGATGAGGCGATGGAAACGATTCAGGTTTATTAATTAATATTTAATTATTATTATAGATTTTATAGTTAATTATTAATTAATGTTATAATTATTCATCGAACAGAGAGAATTTGATTACAGCGGGTCAACCTTTGGTTATCGACGTGTCAATGAAAGGTTAAACAAATTATGGAGAAGCGCTTATAACTCTTTATTGGATAAATATAATAACAAAGATCTGACAGTCGAAGAGGTTATGAGAACATTACCCGACTACATCATCAAAGACCAATTTCTAAAAAAACTGATGGAGAGAAGATCACCGAGGGGATTAGTACGTATTAATTCATTAATTTCTTCTTTTTAATTGCATTTAATAACTTATTTTTTTTTAACTTAATTATTTTATTTTAACTTAATA
>LFYR01001258.1:845094-862083 GCA_001185155.1 Zostera marina
GGTTCGTGGGACTTCTTCTTATGGAGATGATGGAGATAATTATTATGGAGTTCTTCAGGAAATTATCGAACTTGAATTTCTGGGTGATGATACTCGATTTTCGATGTTTAACTGTATTTGGTATGATATTCACAAAGGAATCAAAATAGACAAGTTTAAAACAGTGTCAATTGACACACATTCTAAACAAAAAACATACGAGCCGTTTATTTTTTCTTGGCAATCTGAGCAAGTTTGTTATATACCTAATGTATCTGGAAAATCAACCGATTGGTATACGGTGCTTAGAACACAAGCTCGAGATGTCATTGACGTTTCAGAAAAAGATTTAGATACATATCAAGATGATTTTAATGAATTTGATGTGAATACAATCAACGATGACAGGATTGATGATGTATCTTTGAGTGTAAATCATGTTCTTGAAGAAACAAATGTTGACAACGATATTGAATTAGATAATGTAGATATCGAATCCGATAATGAATTTATAAATGACGGTGAAGGATTTTAGTATGATTGTAAGTTAGTTTAAAATATAACGATTTTTTATGTGATGATCTTTTTTTGTTATAGTTAATAGAATTATGTCATGATTTTTTCCAGAAATGCCACGTGGACAAGGACGTAAGCGTAGTCAAATACGTCGACAACAACAATCTGTCGACAATGAGGTGGAATCAGCTCGTCGGTGTACTAGAAAATTTACAAAAGGAATTCCACAACCTTCAACACCATTTCCTGGAGTTGTTTTTCAATGTGGGTATGTAATTCATTTCAAAATCAAATAATCAAATAACTTTCTTTTCATTATATTAATTGAACTTAAAATTTAACTTACAGAACATTTCCAAATGATATACGAAAGCAAATTGGTTGTTTGGTTAAATGATTTATTCCAGGAGCAGAAATCACATGGGCTCAATGGAACGATGAGGATAAAGATATAATTTGGGACAAATTTTTGATATGTTATGTGATTGTATGTCTTCTATATATGCGTTCAATTTATTTGATTATTTGAGAAATAACTCAATAATTTTTTCTGTGTAGAAATTCTTTAAATTTGATAACCAAGACCGTGCTCGGAATGCATTCAATCAGTACCTGACTATTAATTATCCAAAATGGCTTAGCAAAGCAAGAATGGATGCAAAGAGAAATGCTGGTGTCTCAGAACTTGACGAGACTTGCAAAGATTTCCCTCCAACATACATTATAAAAGAAAAATGGGAACTAATGATGGACAAGTTTTTGGCACCAGAGTTCGTAGAAAAATCAAAAAAGAATTTAGCAAATCGAACTAAAAACGACGATTATTTGGTGTACAAGGATGGATCGGCTTCTTTTGAAGCCAACTCTCATGCATTAGTAAGTTTATATTTTAAATTCATTTCAATTTAAATATTTTATGAATTATTTTAACTAGATTTTTTCGTATAGAGTCTCAAATTAGGTCGAAAACCGTCATTTCAAGAGGCATTCTTGTCAACTCATACGCCGTTAAATGATAGAGGAAAAACTATGATGGTGAGTGATCATTTATTAATTATTCATAATATATTTATTTTTTCTTAATTGTTTCATATTTGATTTTCGTAAAGGCCGAATATGAAAATTTGAATGAAGAACTTCGAAGACAAGAAGACAGTGATTCTGATTTTGATGACGATAGCGAAGACGAAAATTTATCGTCTCAAGGTTCAACTACATTTCATACGAAGCCTCTATTTAAAAACGATCATATTGGACCTTGGCTGAAAGCATCAAAGGGAAAGAAAAATGGGCGCATTCTGGGATTTAGAGTTGGCAATGACTCTATGTTATCAAATAAGAGGAGAAAGAAAATGAGCAATGAGGAAACTGAGAAGCACAACACTGAAGAATTTGAATTGGCAGTTTCCAAAGCCGTTGAAAAACGAATGGAAGTGTTCAAAATAGAAAACGAAAAACGATTTAAAATGATGGAACAACGGTTAATTGACAATATACATGTGAGTTTAATAAATGTTTTTAAATTAGTTTTTAAATTTATTAATTTTTGAATATCTTCATTTATTTTCAGGCTAATGCTACAAACAACGACCCGAATCGTCCATCATCGAGTAATGTTCCTGTTTCTTCTCATTTGAACCAACTTATTCCATTATCGAGAAATTATTGGGAAGAAGATACTACTTTGAATTCGACACCTCGACCAAAAGGTAAGACTTTAAATATTTCCAATATTGTTCAACAAAAAAAATTGTAAAACACTTACCTCTATTGTAATTGAAACGTACACTTAACTCTATTGTAATTGTAATTGTAATTGTAATCTCTATTATAACTCTATTATCTCTAATAAACACTTAATCTAATTTGTGATTCATTTGTGATTCAATATGTGAAATTTGTATGATTGAATGTATGTGATTGGTGTGATCGATTGAATGTATGTGATTGGTGTGATCGATTGAATGTATGTGATTGGTGTGATCGATTGAATGTATGTGATCGATTGAATGTATTGTATTTGCAGGTATTGAATTGTATTTAGGGTTGAATTGTATTTGCATGTATTTACAGGTGTGATTGAATAGTAAGGCTCTAAATGAGCATCCATATAAATAAAACATTTTTTTTTATTATATTATATTTTAGCGACGATTGAGCGACGATAAGTTGAAACAGGGAAAATTAAAATTTAACAAAAGCGACGATTTAGCGACGATAAGTTGAGACAGGGAATATTAAAATTTATTGAGAGCGACGATTTAGCGACGATAAGTTGAGACAGGGAATATTAAAATTTATTGAGAGCGACGATTTAGCGACGATATGGCGATGATCTTTTTCAAATATTAGCGACGATTCATCGATAATGCTGATAATTAGCGTCGATATCCAACATCGTCGCTAAATTTTTAGCGAGGCGACCTACAGCGAAGCTTTAGCGACGATCAATAATCGTCGCTGAAACCAATTTAGCAACATTTTTTACTTTCAACGACGATTTCTGATCGTCGCTGAAATGCAGGAATCTTGTAGTGTATGGCAAAATGTACTAGACTATCTTTTCCTGTGAGCACTTCCAAAACATCTAAAAATTTTGAACTATTACATATTGATGTTTGGGGGAAGTACAAAACCCCAACATACAATAATCAATCTTATTTCTTAACAATTGTTGATGATTACAGTAGAGCTACATGGGCTATTTTACTACAAAACAAAGGAGAGACAACACAGAAACTAAAAACATTCATAAAGGAAGCACAAAACCAGTTTGACACAAACGTAAAAATTATAAGAACAGACAATGGCACTGAGTTCATAAACTCGAAGTTACAAAACCTTTTAAAAGAATTAGGCATAAGACATCAGTTGTCTTGTCCCTATACCTCTCAACAAAACTCAGTGGTTGAAAGAAAACATAGACACATCCTAGATATTGCTAGGTGTCTAATGTTTCAGTCTGCCACACCAGACATATATTGGGGAGAATGCATAAAGATAACATGTTATCTCATTAACAGAACACCGTCCCCAATAATAAACAATGAGACACCATACTTTAGGTTATTCCAAAAAGAACCATCATATGATAACCTAAGAGTATTTGGATGCCTATGCTTTGCCAAAATTAACACTCCATTAACAAAATTTGAGGCAAGAGCGATAAAAGGGATTTTTTTGGGATATGTAACACTAAGCAAAGGATATAGAATACTAAATCCAGAGATTTTAGAAATTAGTATAAGCAGGGATGTAATCTTCCATGAAGAAACATTCCCTTTTAAAGCTAAAACAAAGCAAACAAATGAAGGTTGTTTATTAACAGACACTAAGATAATCTCAAAAGAAAACAACAAAGAAACACAAAAAGAAAATTTAGAAGAACAAGTAAACAATGAAGAAGAAGAAAAAATAATAGAAAATCAAACAAAACCAACAAGGGAAAAAAGGAAACCAGAAAGATTGAAGGACTACGAATGCTATAATATAACAAAATACCCAATAGAAAAACACATCAAATATGAAAATTTCTCAGAAAAACACAAGGCATTTTTAATAAAAATTTCAGAACACAAAGATCCAAAAAACTTCTCACAAGCCAGTAAATTAACACAATGGCAAGAGGCCATGAAAACTGAAATAAATGCTTTAAAACAAAACAACACTTGGAAAATTGTAGAAATTCTCAAGGAAACAAAAACCATAGGTTGTAAATGGGTTTATAAAACAAAACTTAAAGCTGATGGAACACTAGACAAATATAAAGCAAGATTAGTCGCCAAGGGTTATAACCAAACAGAAGGGATTGATTACAATGAAACATTTGCACCTGTTTCCAGGATGACAACCCTAAAGACTCTAATCTCCATAGCCTCCAAAGAAAAATGACATTTACACCAAATGGATGTTCAGAATGCATTTTTACTGGAGACCTACATGAAGAAGTCTACATGAATATCCCACAGGGACTGAGAATAAGCAAAGAACCAACTCAAAATAATAAACTAGCTTGCAAATTAATAAAATCACTATATGGTTTAAAACAAGCATCTAGGATGTGTGTGGTTTACAAAGCTGCAAGAAGTTCTAAAAAGAATAGAATTCACACAAACAAAATCAGACTATGCATTATTCTTTCAAATAAAAGGCACAAGCATGACATTCATTTTAGCATATGTGGATGATCTACTGATTACAGGGAATAATATAAAAGAAATCCTAAAGCTTAAAAAGGAATTAGCCAATTTTTTCAACATAAAAGATTTAGGGAAATTAAAATATTTCTTAGGCTTGGAATTTACCACAACAAAACAAGGCTTATTTATGAGTCAAAGAAAATATGCAACTGAAATCTTAGAACAAAACAACTACTTACATACTAAACCAGGAGAATACCCTCTATATATGCCATCCAAGAACACCAAATTAAATCAAGAAGAAAAAATTCTAGACGATCCTACTGAATACAGAAAAATAGTAGGAAAACTGGTGTATTTGACAGTCACCAGACCAGACATTACACATGCTGTAAATTGTCTAAGTCAACGAATGGCAAGACCAACAAACATGGATACAAAAAAGGTAAATAAAATTCTTAGATATATTAATTAAAGATTCACCAGGTCGTGGACTCTTCTTCTCATCAGCATCAAGCAACTCAGGGATCTGTGCATTCTCAAACTCAGATTGGGCCTCCTGTCCAACTACACGAAGATCGACCACAGGGTTTGTCATATTTCTAAATGAAAATTTAATATCCTGGCAAACAAAGAAGCAGCACACAATAGCAAGGTCATCGGCAGAAGCCGAGTATCGAGCATTAGCACATACCTCTTGTGAAATCACATGGCTACAAAACTTCTTAAAAAGATGAAGATAAATATACCTTACACAGCACGACTCTTCACGGACAGCTCCTCCGCAGCGGCGATCGCTACAAATCCAGTCCTACATTAAAGGACTAAACATATTGAGATCGACGTTTACACGGTAAGAGACAAAGTGCGGCTAAAAGAAATAAGTCTACATAAGGTATACACAAAGGAAAACGTAGCGGATATACTCACCAAGGAAGTCACAGGGACGCTCTTCAAAACACTTCGAGACAAACTTGGGATGAGAAACCTGCATGCAAGCCAAACAGTGGAAGAAAGAAACAATGGAGATGGATCAGTCGATGCATGTCAATAAAGATCAGTCACCGTCCCAAAATCAAACTAAAAATCAACCGATGCATCTTCAAACCTTCTCACAAATGGAAGATGATTTCCCGCCTTCCACGTTCCCGCAAAAACAAGAAAAGAAGAAGAAAGGATAAAACCCCTAAACAACGGGATTTTAATTTTATATATACATCAACTGGGCCTACTCCACTCCAGTCCAAAAGCAAGATCGTGTGGTGAGCCCAAGAATCTTCCTTTTGAGGGGGCATATTAAATATTAAAATCATTTTGTTCCAGAATTACTCCTCCAGACGCTTGGGATTTCTCCAACCGTTGTCAAAGCTACTATAAATAATAAACCCAATTAGATGCCTTGATCATGTTTTTGAATCATTCTATCCGTTGGGTCTTCAAGGTTGCAAGAGCAACTTGTCTTCGTTCTCCTGTCCAGCGATCATCTGCTCACTCAGAACATTTTCTTCATCGATTGATCTTGCACGTTCTTCGCTCACCTGGATTTACATAGATCTGCACTTGCTGCTCAGAGTAACATTCATATACTGTTATTGTATTGTTTCATATCTACTATACTCACGTGAACCTCCTGCAAGTCATTCATATATATATATATATATATATATTGTATCTGCTCATATATACATTGATTTAAACTATACTGCTTCATTCATACACGTATTATCATCTCACGAGTAATACCTGTTAATACATACAATATTGATTCATCCATAATAATATTTCATTTATATCATCATAACATTCTAATAATTACTTTTAACTATATCTAATCTAAGATAAAACTTAGACATATTACTGATATATATTAATAACAATGAAGATAGAAAAATTAATGAACTCAACGATAACCCTAAAAATTGAAAATGACAAGTAAAAATCGACACCCAAACCCTAAAAATCAACACACAAACCCTACAAAACTTGAAAACGAAAAATGAAGATCATTAAATAAATAGAACGAAATACCCCCTAACCCGACCCTAGAAATAAATTCACCATAAATGAACTCAACAAGATGAACAAATTAATGAACGGAATGAACTCATCAAAATCCGACAATATTGCTCCAACCCACGACATCGATCATGCATAGTACATCAGTGAGATATTCAACCTCATATCCATGATGACTGTAGGATAAAAACCCTACACAGTGCGAACTGTGTTTGGGAGAACGCTATTGAGAGAAGAAACTGGTGGAAGACGGTCGTCGAAGAGACGACGATATATTTTTTGCGTTGGAGCCTTGGAGGATGGTCATCGAAGAAGGAAAAATAGGGATGATCAGTTGAGCGATCGATATGATTGATGGAAATGAAACAGTCGAAAGATATAATAGTAGTAAGAGAAAGGGATAATCATATCATACCTCAATTGCAACACTGAAATCCCCCCATTGCAGTTGAAATGAGTAGCTCGGATCGGGACTGTCGATCTGTATAATCAAATCGTTTAGAAGAGTTTAGTCGGAAATAACCAAACAAAATCTTACTCAAAACTTTCTTCCCCCAAAAAATTGATGGATTAATCCAAAATATTAAATTAGAGGAAAAATAGATGGCGTGCGGTAAATATATATTGGATATCTCATTAGAATCAACAAAGATATATAAAACCAATAATTATAACAACGCGTGCGGTAAATATATATCACACGTGCGTGAGGTCGGCTTAAATGCGACCTGCCTTATTCCGACCGTTATTTTTTTTCAAGAAAGACACATTCATCTTGAGAAAATTAGGGTTCATTAATTCTGATCTTTCACGCGACCCAATCAATCATCGATATTCTCATTTAAAACAACTGTGGGCGATATAATTAGCTTCTATATATAAGAATCAACAACCATATACGATTAATAACTTATTGTAATAACAACAACACAGATAGTTAGTATAGAAAGAAAGAAAACCCTAAATAAATCTATATATCGATCGTGTGTGCACGTGTCGTTTGACAAGGATTACGTAATTACTCGCGACGTTTAAGGTTGCAATGCAACTAGGGTTTGGCAAACATCTTCATGAATGATAAACATGATTAATACAGCAATGAAAAGATATTATTTTTGATTAAAATCATGAAATTAATATTCCTTATGCTGATCATTCATCACCATATATAGAATCGAATAATTGAAGATCGATATTGTAGAACCTGCAGATGGATCATATGCAACTAGCTAGCTAAATTAGACCTTAATCAGATTAGCTTTGTAAAAGGCAATCAGACCCAAAGAAGCTTCATTCTCCAGCACTTCATTTTCCTGTAGCTTGCTGCATATATGCATGCCAGGAATTTAAATTAAATTAATCATTCCTGTTGCTGGCTATCAGAAAATGAAAACGAAGTTAAATATATATAACATATACATATCTTACTCATGTACATGATCAGATCGAAAAACAGTACTCCTCTTCTTTTTCTGTAGATCTCCTCCACCATCGCCTCGCTGTTCATCGGTAGTTCTCTGACCATTGATTAAAAGAAGAACCACAAAATTGACAATGGATGGAGAAGAAGAATGATGTATAAACCTGCTGGTTGGTAACTGTAGAGGTGGAGCCAAGAAAGTGAGCAAGATAATCATGGAATCTAGCTTCTCCCAGTTCAGTGAGTGTGCTTTGTAAGGGCCTTCTTTTGGTCCTGGTTCTCTTCATCGACCATTTAATATCAGCAGACTTCCCTTGGCCTGCATTAGAACGAAGAAGAAGACGACGACGGCGGCAATGAAGAGGATTCCGACGACGACGGCGAAGAAGTGGTGGATCCAAAATGAACTTCATCCTATGCATGATATACTTGCTTGCTAGCTTCAATTCAATTGGGATTATATTAGGATTGAGGATGGATCTTTTCGTATAGAAATGGACTTTTAGCTTGGTTGGAAAACGTGAGGCATGCAATTAATTTTCAGAGGAGAGTGATGTGAAACGTTGTTGCTCACTGCTTACTCACATGTTTAAAACAGTCAAGCCCTAACGTACCCAACACCACTACTCTCATATCCGTCACCCAACACCACTACAATTTCTGTCGTTTTTACCAAACATGCAAAATAAATTTTTATCGAAACAAGAAAATAGAAGATTATTCTCTGATTTTTTTTTTCCGTATCTTTAGACGTGCGAAAGATAGCAACATTATATGACTAAATACTAATATTTCGTTATTACCGCGCTGAAAACCCTAGTCATATGACCCGTTGGATCAGGTTAGATCGGTCGTTTATCATTTTAACGGAAAGTATGAGGACCATCATGCAATGTTCGATATACATTTGTTAAAAAACGTTATTATATTGAGAAAAAACCCGACCCGATTTAACCCAACCCGAAGTCCGAACCGAAACCCCTTTGCTCTTTGGGTTTTGAGTTTTTTTATCATCCCTATTAATGAGGTTTAGGGTTTTGACGAATTCACATCCGGCGTTATCCCGATCAGACGCGATATTACCGCCATTGATCATTGCTTTATCTGATATCTTCAGTGAATCACATATCTTACGTAAATTGGGTATCTGTTTTTAACCTAGCTCCGGCCGTGATGGCAAGTACTCTCAACCTTGATCAACACAAGTGCGAAGATGTGATTAGGCAGGTACTCTTACTTACTCACCTGAATTCCCAAAATTGATACTCTTGTTTTTTTCGCCAAAAAATTATTCTTTTTTTTCCTTTTTTTCTAAAGTAATGGATGTTATTCTGTTTTTTATTAGGTCGAATTCTACTTCAGTGACAGTAATTTGCCTCGAGATAGGTTCCTCAAAAAAGCCGTCTATGAGAGCCATGATGGATGTATGTTTCTTTCTTTCTTTTTCTTTAAATCTCGATAAATTATACTTTAGTTGATTAAAAACGTTTTTTTTCTCTTCTTATCATTTGGCAGTGGTTAGTTTGTCATTGTTATGCTCTTTCTCTCAAATGAAGAAGCACACTGGTCTGAAAATTCAGAAGGGTGATGATGTGCCAGATGAAACGATACAGACTTTAGCTGGAATACTGAGGAAATCATCTTTTCTCAAGGTTTCTGAGGATGGTGAGTTTCTTCTAACCTATCTCAAATTATTTGAACCCAGATCCTCACGTTTCCGGATTTTTTTGAAAGCAATTCCATTGTTGATTAGCTTTGAATATGCTAGATATTTTACCTGGGTTTTTCTTGTTAGGAGATATCTACTTTGACGATAAGAGTAAGAATTTATTGTATCACAGTCAATGAGTTGTGCTAACTAATTAAGATTTATCTGTACAGGGAAAAGAGTTGGTAGAAATATCGAGTTGATTGAACCTGAAGCCATTATAGAGCAAGTTGATTCAAAAACTATTTCTGTATCACCATTACCACATGATGTTAGAATCGACGATATGGAGAAATTCTTTGGTGAATATGGGAAGGTACTTATTATGTACACACTTTTATGGTGTTAATTATTATTTCCAAATCTTGAATACTTATTGAAATATTCTATATTTTTAAAATTACATTACTTACAAATGCCTACTTGACTGGAATTATCTTGATATCTATACATCAGGCATAAATATAATGGCATATATATGGTTTTCTTCTAAATCTCTAAACTTAGACACTGATTTTACATTACACAAAATTAAAAATACAATAAGAGTTTCTTTTATATTACAACCATTCATTTAATTGGTATCTATTTCAAATCCTCATTGTTGATACAATAATATATTTGTATCCTTACAGTTCACGTGCTCAAATTTTCTAGATGTCATTATTGATGATTTTTTTCATACTGATTTTTTTTATGCAATACATTTACCCAACCTATGAATCAAGTCAATCAACCTTCTTGCAAACACAGGTGAACAGTGTGAGACTGCCTCGTCATGTTGCAAATAAGAAACACTTCTGTGGTACTGCTCTTGTCGAGTTTTCTGAGGACCTTGCGAGCAAACTTTTCAAAGAGACATTGTTTTATGCTGGTTCAGAACTACAAATTAAGCCTAAGTACTTTTGCAGCTATCTTATTATTTATCTGAAATGTGTAAATAATTAAATACATAGCTAACAGCCTGACATGCAACATCTTTCTTATCTATGCTTTTATCGTTTTCTTTGCACTTAACACAAGTATCGATCGTACAGAAACATCTTGTTATTCCAGAATTCTTTTTATGTTATTTCAAGTTTTTATAATTTCTTTTATGTTGTATATTATAACAAATTCACGATGCAGTTTTTGTTTGCTTTTATTGCTTCCTTTATTTTTTGCATGTTTTGCCTATTCATATTAAGTAATCTTTAATCAATATATGCATTTTTCTCATTTTTATTTAAAGTCGTGGGTTTTTATGTTTTAAATTATATTTTAATTTCAATAATCAAAAGTAGTTCAAAACTGGGTCGAAAGTAGAATACTAAAAATTATATTTTGACTATTCTTTTTGTAATCCAGGAAAGATTTTGATTCCGAAAGATTTAAAATGAGGAAAGCATTGAAAAATTCCTGTTCTGATAAAAGTGAACCCAATGAAAATGGGAGGTAAAGTATTCTCTAAACAACTTAATTGTTGGCCTTGTTCTATATATTTTTTATTTTTGTTCTTATCACTTCTTGATGTCTGTGTTTTTTAGCTATGTCAAAGGATTGATTCTTTCTTTCAAACTAGCTTATACTTCCAAGAAACCACACATGTATCCTTCAAAATCAACAAGTGTCGAGGATCAAAAAAATGCAGTAGGTTCAGTTGATGAAACTGACGAGTCTGTTTCCAAATCCAAGGGAGAAGAGAAGGAAAATATCATACAAAAAAATTCCAAAGAGAAGAAAAATATTATACAAAAGAATTCCGAAGAGAAGGATAGGAATCATGGCAAAAATGTGCTCTTGAGAGAGCATATCAATGAGTTTTTTCAGAGATTTGGAATTATTAAGGTACATTTTTGTCTTCCTACATTCTTGGCATGCTTAAAGCATGCGAAAGCGCCCAAAACGAATAAGTGCATCCTGAAAAGTGGAGGTGTTTTTCACTTTTTTTTAAACCATGACTAAAAGTTAATTGGTAAAAACTTAATTAATTTTCAGATAAATTATATTTTCCACAAATTCAGTTCGAAAATACAAAACTGGATGTTTCTTTTAACTCAGTATCATTTCATTATTCATAATATGGTCCCAAATTTCCTAAACTTCTCATTCCTCAGTAAGAAATTTCTATTTGAATAATATATACATTTGAGAGATTTTTAAAATACCTGTATATTTTTCTTCGTGAAGTTCATTGACTATAAAATAGGAGACGAATCAGGGTACATACAATTTGACAGTCCAGATGCTACTATCAAAGCTCGTTCGTCAGCATCTCTTGCGCCCCATAGATTTGTTGTGAAAGGTTGCACTGTCACCATAGATTCAGTTTCAGGTTTATTTTTCTTTCTTTTACATGTGAATGCAGTTTGCCAAATACTTTGATATTAATTTTTTTGATTTGTTGATTTATTTCTTGGATTTCTCATTATTGTAAATTTAAATTTCAGGTGAAGCAGAAAGGGAGTACTGGAGTGTTCCTCATGGAGGTAGCAACATCAGTGTAAGGTTTGATTCTTACCCTTTATTGTCCTTAGCTTCTGAAAATTCGACAATTTGCTAAATGCACACTATTGAATACTGATTAGTATTTGTTTTAGTTATTCTGAAAGCATATAAATTCTTTTTTGTCATTCATATTTTCCATTTTAAGCCTAAATTGAGTTCATCCCACCAAGCACATCTAGCCAGCAATATCATTGTTGTTTATTTTTAATTCTTATGAGCAGCGATGGAAATAATAAAGATGGCAAGCACAAAAGGGAACTAGAAAAAGAGAATCATGTTGAAGATAGGAGACAAAATAAAGTCCAAAGAGTTACATTTTAATAAAGAGTTGATGTTTATAACATTCTAGAAACTCTTGTTTTGAATAGTTTTCCTCTTTTGTTAATTTGTTATGAGAATTGAGAAGTGAAGAACATTCATCCAACAGCAATGGCAACCGTCTCTCCGCAGACCCAATAATTTTTGGTAATGAAAAATATCGCGACAGATTGATCATAGATGTCTACTAGGCATAGGAAATGAATGCTAAAATATTGAGATATTGAATGTAATTTGAAAAATAAGAAATAATTATTGTTTTGCATCTAGGTATCATCTTATTCCATCGAATTTTACAAGCATTACTCCGGCGGCGGAGATATGATTATAACAGATGTGGTTGGTGGATAAACACGAGTTGCAGTGGTGGTTGATGGAGAAGATGTAGAATAAGCAGCTGTAACATCTGAGAATTGTTGCCGCCGTTGTTGTTGTTGTTGTTGTTGTTGTTGTTGTTGAAATAACATGTACGAAGAAGGGTGGTGTGCCCCAACGGCGGCGGTCTCACCTGGATACGTGCAATAAGGGTAGACCGTGGAGGACGGCGTGGTGGTGATTAATCCAGTCGGGTATCGGAATTGCTGGTGTCCATTTCCATTGGCTAAACTGTAGTATCCTTGCTATAAAATAGAAATCAAAACAACAACAAAATTAAATAAATTTAAATTA
The DNA here is from genome assembly GCA_001185155.1 of Zostera marina. Lineage (NCBI taxonomy): Eukaryota > Viridiplantae > Streptophyta > Magnoliopsida > Alismatales > Zosteraceae > Zostera > Zostera marina. The sequence continues at coordinate 858,347 of LFYR01001258.1, forward strand.
ACATGGACTGATCGGCCCATTAAAGGAAAATGGACAGTTAGTTAGTAAGTTAGTTAGTTACCATTGAATAGTCAGGTCCATATGGTCCATAAGGCCCATAATATCCGTAATAGGGAAATTGGTTGTAATGAGAAGGTTGTGGAGGCATGTAATTGTAGACGCAAGCATTTGGAGTGATCACCGGCGGCTGCGGTTTAACCCTAATCGCTGATCGGATTGGAAAACTAAGTAAAATCTCCATTCGCGATTCATCAAAATCAAGACTCTGTCTTTTGATATAGTAGAGAAGAGATGATCGACTAACCTTGTTGCTGTTGTTGTTGTTGATTGTCGCCGGCGGCGCCATGGTGAGCAGATCCTCCTCCCTTTGCTCCGATGAATGCCATGTTGCAATTGGTCCTCCTCCCATCGATAATCGGTTCTGTGTGAGCGCAAGCTCTGTAAGCCGCATCAGGATCGGTGAACGTCACCTGGTGGTTATATTTTGAAGATCGCACGACGAACGGGTAAGCGTTATTATTGCATGTAACCCCCTGATTAATTAATTAATTAATTAATTACTCACAAAACCATATCCTTTGGATCGACCACTGTATTTATCACCGATAACAACGGCCTCCCAGATTTCTCCAAACTGATCAAAATGACGTTTCAAACTCTCTCTCGTCGTCTCCCATGCCAATCCTCCGACGAAAATCTTCGTGTGCTCTGTGCTCACCTCCCTCCTATTGCCGGAACAGTCGATCATGTTTCTGCGGCTTGCACCGGTGCCGTTGATCGGAAATGGATTTCCAGGTTGGTGCGCCATGTATGATCCGTCTGCCCCTTTATCTCTATATGCCTTTATATATAATTTACGATCGCATACATGCATGATAGATTGATAGATAAACATGAGGGTCGCTTCCACGTCTCACGATGGAACGTGGCCACGTGGATATTGAACTATTAATTATTTTATTAACTATTTGATTAACATAACTAATTAATTAGCTTATTAACCAACGATGATGTAGAAGCATGCGTTAGCATATCACCACTTTGATGATGATTATTGATTATCGAGTGCACGGTTAGTCATGGCTACCCGATTTGATCGGGTTAAATATATTCACTCATATCCTATTCAAAGTGGTTGGGTTATGATTTCTTCTTGATGACATCCGAAAGTCAGATCAAGACTAACTAAAGGAATAAAAAAAATACAAGGCATGTCTGTCAAAAGAACTTCTTAGTTAACAATGAGTTAGCAGTTGATTGAATTAGGAATGTAATAACAGAATATAATATCTATAAATACACTGGGTTTCTGATGCGACGAACCCCATCGGACATGCATCCACATGCACGTCGAACATGAACTTCACCGGCATTCCATTGGGATTTGACTGATCAATAGGACGGCATGATAAATGCAGGGTGAAAGATGAATAACTTGGTAAATGCAGGATCGTTAAGATCAAGACAGCTGCAACAATCAAGCTTGACGAGAAAAACATTTTCTCATGAAAGGCTCAAGTCTTGGCAAATCTTCGCAGGTAGGGTGTCAAATAAAGCTCGGTTCGACGGACTCGTTAAGCTCGGTAAGAAGTATAAAAAATTAAAAAAATATTATATTTAGAGGAGAATAGAATTGTAGCACAAATGGTAAAAATGTTTCCTTATCATGCGAGAGGTCATGGGTTCGATCCCCCATGTTTTCAAATTAATTATTTTAAATTACAGGTTAAATTCGAACCCAGGATCGTGGGTTCGAGTCTGAGTCTGGAAAGTCTTTGACGAGCCGAGTCCGAACACAGATGATACCTTAACGAGCCGAGCCCGAGTCCGGCTCTATAAACAAAAATTCGGCTCGTTTGACACCCTATCCGCAGGTATGGTCTTCTGGAATTTTTCAATTCGCCAATAGACGAGTCTGATCCTCTTGCAGTCCAGCAAGATCAGCTGATACTCAGGTGGTTTTTCTATGCTCTCTCGCCCACCATTATTCCTCAGGTGGCAGCATACACTCCATCTCATGAAGTCCAGCTTCACCTCCAACATGAACTCACAACCTTTAAAAAAGGTGGATTGATACTAGGTGTGTTACTTACCTCCTAGTCCGACGGACTTTTGATGGTGGATAAATGGTCACAATCCTGAGTAACCATGAAAGTTGGAAGAAAGAAGATGATTTAAAAAAATTATAGTGACCTGATATCCTCTCCAGCACATACTGCTACTCTACATTATCTCCTACCTAACGTAGAACAAACAATTGAAACAAGTGTGCGAAATTTGTGTAAGCCATTGAACCAAATCTACCTATGTATTTCCTACCTACTATTAATTTACATTTTTTGGTAAAATCATACGACAAGTAAATCTAAATATATATATAGGGAAGACATTTGGAACGGCCGGTAGTCGGAACGGTCACTGGTGCGGACCTCCGATCCGGCCGTCCATCTCCACAACAAAATTCTCGACCGTTCATTGAATCGAAATCGGACGGTCGTTGCTCTGTTCGGCGAGCGGAGGTTCCCCGGAGATGAGTTCCGCGGAACCGCGATCGAGTTCCGCGGAACTCACGATGGGTTCCTCTGAGGTGAATCTCGATTAGGTTTTTACATGACGCCAGCATCGATCCCAATTCTCTGTCGACGAGCATATCGTTATGTGAAAGATCCAATCGCCGGAGTAGCCATCTGAACCCATGATCACCCCAACGAATTCCACACAAAGAAATAACCTCAAGTCCCAATTCTTCCACCACCTCCTCCTCCTCTTCCAATAACCCTCGACGAACCGCAAGCTCCCCCGGGACCAGACAATCGTCAGTGAAGTGTCCGACTTCCTTCTCGATGACATCGCAATTCACAAGCGTAAGGAACCTCCGGTTACTTGTCCGATTGAACGGAGTCCGTCTCCAGTGATGAGGCAACAGCTGTGGAGTCTTAGGGTGGTGAGGTTCCTGAAAGTTTCAGCTGTGGTGATCAGGTGTGTGTTGTCGAGGTCCAGTGGGAGCCGGAAATCGAGTGTATGGAGAGATTTAGTGCACCGTTCGATGAACCGGCGAAGACCTTCACGGCTTCCACCGTCATATAATAACAGAGAGTTTAACAACCGGCAGTTGTCTGCAACGTCTAAGAGCACTCGATCTGCGATTGTCCGGCAAAATCGTAATTCCAAACGTTGTAGGTTGCGAAGTTTCCGGGCAAAATTATAATTCCGTAATAAACGGTATTCTACATCATCCAGTGCCGTGTCCAGTACCACCTCCAGTACCATCTCCAGTGCCGTCGCAGCTACGTAGTTGGAGACACTTTAGATTACCACACCGACGCCAAAGCCATCTGAACCCATGATCACCCCAACGAATTCCACACAAAGAAATAACCTCAAGTCCCAATTCTTCCACCACCTCCTCCTCCTCTTCCAATAACCCTCAACGAACCGCAAGCTCCCCCGGGACCAGACAATCGTCAGTGGAGGGGGAGCAATTCAGAATGGACAGTTCTTTAAGACACGGAAAGAATCGTACCCAACGGAAACACAACGGACGGATACGGGAGAGATTCAAAGAGACAAGATTCCTAAAAGGAGGAACCATCGAAACCTTCTGCAGAGCCGCCGAAGACACCGACCCCAGCATAAATCGTAGGTGTCGGAGGCGATGACGGTGGGGAGGATAGGCGATGAGGCAGAGGAGAAGGTTATCGGAATTATCCTCCAGATCATCATCGTCATCGAAACAG
>LFYR01001239.1:0-21925 GCA_001185155.1 Zostera marina
TTTCTATTCTCAGTACCATAAGAAGCCTTTTCCTAAATTTGGCAAGAAAGCAGTCCCTCATGTACTCCCGTAGAACAAATATATGATTCAGAACACATATTGGCTCTATGTCATTCAAAACCGAGCACAGACTTGTTAGTCTTTGTGTTGCAGCTTCTAACACTTTCACAGAAATATTGACAGACCGACAACTCTCATATCCAGGTAAGCCATGAACACCTTTGGTTGATTTTACAGAACTGGTGGAAATTTTGCTTGCTTGAATCATACGAATAACTGCTTGGTCTGGATGAAGCTGCATCTCTAGAGAGGCAAATCTAAGATATTGACCAGATCTTCCAAACCACCCATTAGGGATTCAATTAATGGTTCAACATAATATAAAGAGTCTCGACCTATTTTATTTAACTGAATCTTCTGATTGAATGCAACCAATAACTTTCCATTGCAAGCATTTAATGAGTAAACAACCCCTTTAGCTTCCCTTGAAAAAATCTGGACAGTTTTGTCTGTCCACATTCCAACAGTTTTATTTAACTTCTCGATACTGATTTTCGGATAGGCCAAATACTTACCACCAGTGGCTACTGAAATCTGTCCTTCCGGTTGTTTAAAACAGCTCACGTCTTCCACCTTGCTACTGCTTTGAAGTAACCTCTCCAAATCATATAATCGGGCTTCAGCAACAACTACCTTTTTTCCAGCAATAGAGACAGCACACACTGAATCAGATATCTCCCCATATAGCTTCCTTGAAAGATCTTCAGATGCCTGTAGCGAATCAGAGCTTTCCTGAAATTTTCTTTGATAATTTATCGCCTCATTTCTTGACTTTGTTAACTCTTCTTCAAGAGACTTATTACGTTGTGCAAGGTTATTTAATGTAACCTTTGCAGATTCATGATTTAAGATAATTTGTTCTAAGTCATACCTTTCCTCTGCAAGTAACTTCACCTCCTTGCGTAAACACCGCCAATCAGATTTTAGGAGTTTGATCTCCTTGGTCTTTTCGTCCAACTCCATTTCCAGGAAGTCAACAAAATCTTCAAGCTCTGCGTTCTTCCTAATCATCCTCTCCCAATCCCAAGCGAGACTGTCCTTGTACTGCCGGGAATGTTGAAGTCGTACCTCCATTGTAGAATCGGATTGCTTCAAGCCTAGAAGTTGAAGCTTTTTTTTTGATCTTGCACTGTTCTGGCGATGAACAGTACCTCGCCGGCAAACATTGTTCCGGCGATGAACAGTACTCCGACAGTGAACAATACTCGTCGATGAACAGTGTTTTGAGGGTGCCCTAGTTCTGATCCTTTTTTTTTAAGATTTCCTCACACTGTCTACAAACTTTACCGATCGTTTCTCCTTGATTATTTTTTTTGATCTGAGGAGAAGATTGGCTCTGATACCACCTGATGCGGCTGATCTTAGTGAAGATCAGGTGCTTGATAAATCTTCTGAATCCACAGAAGATGAGGGAAAAACACTGGAATCCACCAATGATTCTGGAAATCCACCAGAAAATACAAGAGAAGAGAAAGAGAAGATAGAAGGTTTATTACCTGTCCAGGAAATAACAACTTTAGCAAATAAATCAAAAATTGCCGATTCCATCCTCTATCCTCCATATATATACTCTCCATGTAATGATGGGCCTTCTTTAAAGGAAATGGGCTTTTGGTCCATGTTTGATTTAAAGGAAATGGCCTCTTTCCTAGTGCCATTACGGATGTGCTACATCAGACACCCCTTCTTTAGGTACAATTGCCCTCAATTGTTGCTCTGGACGACATTTCTCCTCCATTTTCAGCTTGTCTTTCTTGATGCTATCCACTCGAATGATGTAGTGGTTCGATCGTCCCTTGTGAGTGGCATCAATATCACACCATCAAGGTCTGCCCGGATCAGGTGGAAAACGTCTCCTCCAATCTGTTGTAAAAATTGTAGTAGGTCTACTGAATTCTTTGCCCAGCCATGACTTCAACCATTCAGTGATAGAAACAACAACATGACCCCTCCCATTTGGATATTTGTGTGCCATTAAGCCTTTCATGTCCATCCAAATATTAGTAAAGTAGCTGATACCTGCATCTTGTTCAATTTGACAATAAAGCTCTGCCATGAAATTGACTTCAGAATTCAAGTTCTCACCAACATGGTCTTTGGGAAGGGATCGTTTTTCCTGTTCATTCCTTTCCAATATAGCGAGCTCACTTCCAGCAATCACACTGCTTATGCACCTTGCCAAGCAGTGTATATTATCATTAAACCCACTAATGTTTACATCATAAGAAGCCGTGTTCCAGATATTGGATGCCATAAATGCAGCACATAAACAAGGAAATGGACTCCAGGAACTATCACTCAAACCAACCTTTGACATAGTTGAATAAATGCACTCTGTATCATGGTCCTCTATCACTCCAATGTCATTGGCCACTGTCCTCAGCCTTTTTATTTCATCTTTTTCAGAAATCTCGTCACTTAACTGCTTCAGAACTCCAGAAAGCAGTGAAACAAACAAAGGAGCTTTCACTTCTAGGATCACTTTAGCAGATTCTACCAGCAAGCACCGAAAGGTTAAGACATGTCCAACCTGGATGCAAAATCCAATCACTGTTTCAATGTCCAGAATTTGCTTCAAATTTGTTTCTCTTTCTACTTTTCCACAGGAATTAATATTCTCAGAAATTGCCTCAAGTGCATCATGATTAGACCGTAGATTAGTTTCAATGGAGTTTAAAAGTGAAGCAACATTTTTTCTCACCATTCTATCTAGTGTATCAAATCCATAGCCACGAAAAATACGAAATATGCTTTTCAATTCTCTTATATTAGTAAATGCCTCTGCAGTATTACCTTCAAAAGCCTTAGAGCTCTTGAAAGTTGAAACAGTTATGAAAGGGTGCGAAATAGACATCAGCACCAATTGTATCTTTTACGATATTCTCAATGTACCAATTGCAAAAAATTTCTAACGCAGATCCACTATTTTGATCTGCAATGTTAACATTTTGTTGCAAAGAAGAAACTGGGCCCAAAAATATTTCAGACAATAAGATATCTCGAATATCCTCTGTCAGATCCATGCTGATGTGTTGTTCTGCTAGATGAATGATTCTAATATGCCTTCTAATCAGAGATTCTACAACAGAAGGGCATTGAAGGCAGTTTTCTATTCTCAGTACCATAAGAAGCCTCTTCCTAAAATTGGCAAGAAAGCAATCCCTCATGTACTCCCGTAGGACAAATACATGATTCAGAACACATATTGGCTCCATGTCATTCAAAACTGAGCACAGACTTGTTAGTCTTTGTGTTGCAGCTTCTAACAATTTTACAGAAATATTGCCAGACCGACAACTCTCATATTTAGGTAAGCCATGAACACCTTTGGTTGATTTTACAGAACTGGTGGAAACTTTGCTTGCTTGAATCATACGAATAACTGCTTGGTCTGGATGAAGTTGCATCTCTAGAGAGGCAAATCCATTGTCTGAATCTAAGATATTGATCAGACCTTCCAAACCACCCATTATGGATTCAATTAATGGTTCAACATAATACAAAGAGTCTCGACCTATTTTATTTAACTGAATCTTCTGATTGAATGCAACCAATAATTTTCCATTGCAAGCAATTAATGAGTAAACAGCCCCTTTAGCTTCCCTTGAAAAAATCTGGACGGTTTTGTCTGTCCACATTCCAACAGTTTTATTTAACTTCTCGATACTGATTTCCGGATAGGCCAAATGCTTACCACCAGTGGTTACTGAAATCTTTCCTTCCGGTTTTTTAAAACAGCTCACGTCTTCCATCTTGCTACTGCTTTGAAGTAACCTCTCCAAATCATATAATCCGGCTTCAGCAACAGCTACCTTTTTTCCAGCAATAGAGACAGCACGCACTGAATCAGATATCTCCCCATATAGCTTCCTTGAAAGATCTTCAGATGCCTGTAGCGAATCAGAGCTTTCCTGAAATTTTCTTTGATAATCTATCGCCTCATTTCTTGACTTTGTTAACTCTTTTTCAAGAGACTTATTACGTTGTGCAAGGTTATTTAGTGTAACCTTTGCAGATTCATGATCTGAGATAATTTGTTTTAAGTCATACCTTTCCTCTGCAAGTAACTTCACCTCCTTGCGTAAACATCGCCGATCAGATTTTAGGAGTTTGATCTCCTTGGTCTTTTCGTCCAACTCCATTTCCAGGAAGTCAACAAAATCTTCAAGCTCTGCGTTCTTCCTAATCATCCTCTCCCAATCCCAAGCGAGACTGCCCTTGTACTGCCGGGAATGTTGAAGTCGTACCTCCATTGCAGAATCGGATTGCTTCAAGCCTAGAAGTTGAAGCTTTTTTTTTGATCTTGCACTGTTCTGGCGATGAACAGTACCTCGCCGGCAAACACTGTTCCGGCGATGAACAGTACTCCGACAGTGAACAGTACTCGTCGATGAACAGTGTTTTGAGGGTGCCCTAGTTCTGATCCTTTTTTCTTAAGATTTCCTCACACTGTCTTCAAACTCTACCGATCGTTTCCCCTTGATTATTTTTTTTGATCTGAGGAGAAGATTGACTCTGATACCACCTGATGCAGCTGATCTTAGTGAAGATCAGGTGCTTGATAAATCTTCTGAATCCACAGAAGATGAGGGAAAAACACTGGAATCCACCAGAAAATACAAGAGAAGAGAAAGAGAAGATAGAAGGTTTATTACCTGTCCAGGAAATAACAACTTTAGCAAATAAATCAAAAACTGCTAATTCCATTCTCTATCCTCCATATATATACTCTCCATGTAATGATGGGCCTTCTTTAAAGGAAATGGGTTTTTGGTCCATGTTTGATTTAAAGGAAATGGCCTCTTTCCTAGTGCCATTACGGATGTGCTACATCAATTGTGCATGTACCTCAGTACCTTTTCCTCTTTTACTATGAACACAGTGCAAAAACAGCAGATGTAAATTAAGAACAGAGTTGGAGTGTTGAAAAGTATCTAATTGGATGTGCTCAAACTCTTTGTATATTTTGTGTTCTGAAAATGAATGAAAAACTTTAATGAGATTCAAGAAAGTTTCACTTTTTCCCAACATTTTTCATTTTCTTCTAAGTTCTCTTTCCTTTCTCATAGCTTAAGTTACTGAAAATTTTCTTTGACTCTCTTAATCATTCGGGACATCAGCTGATCAGCCTATCCTTCAAGTCTGAGGATTTTAAGGACTGCTGTTCTCAACTGGTGATAACTGATAACCACTATGGATGTTTGGGAGACCAACCTCTTGAGGCAATTCAATTAGTTATTTAATCACTAGTTATAATTCTATATAGGAAAGTATCGATGAGTTTAGTTAGGCCCATCTCTACATCTTTAATTTTTTTCTCACCTCCATTGTAACTTAGGGCACAACTTTGAGTCCTTCATTATCTTCATGAAAATCTTAATTCTATCCCCCAAAAAACATGAAAACAAATATAGTAGAGAGAAAGGTTGCATATTTAAACACATAATGACAATATAAATTTCTATTTCATGGTAGGCTGTGTACTCTAGGCTTTCTCTAAACAATATTATTGTTTATTATTTCTGTTTTTTGTTATTTTTATTTGTAGAGGCTGGTTCTATCAGGCTTAAGGAGGATATACATAATTCAAATGGTTATCAATTTCTTGTTCAGTTTGCATTAGTGCTCTCTGATTTGCATAAAAATCAAGCACTTCCTTCAGCGTATTCTGTTACAACTTCCGAGGAAAGTTCTGTCTTGAATCTCCCAAAGACTTCTTATAAGCATGAGCAGAGAGATTACACAGATACTGACAATATTTCACTCCAAAATCTATCTCCCGTTCTATTCCGGTTGCTTGATGTTCTTGTGAATCTAGTGCAAACTGGCTCTTCTGATCTTAGTTCTTCTTGTGGCAAGAAAGGCTTAAAAACGACATGTGGAAATCTTGCAGGTCCTTATCGTAGCTCTACACAATCTTTTGTGAGGACCATTGAGGAAAGCTGGGATAAGGAAAACGCTAAAGTTCAAGATTTAAAGGCCATTGAAATGCTCCAAGATATATTTCTGACATCTAATAGTACAGAACTGCAGGCTGAGGTATTGGAGAGAATGTTTAAAATATTTTCATGTCATCTTGATAACTACAAGCTGTGCCAAAAAGTACGGACCGTTCCTCTTTTCATTTCAAAAATGACAAGTTTGCCTGCATCGTTGCAAGAAATTATTTTTAAAATTCTTGAATATGCTGTTACAGCTATCAATTGTGTTCCTGAACAAGAATTACTTTCATTATGTTATTTATTGCATTCTCCAATTACCTCTAGTCTGAAGCATGCCATTCTCTCATTTTTTGTAAAAATTCTATCATTTGATAGACAATATAAGAAAATTCTACCCGAGGTTGGTGTTTTGGAGGTTCTAATTGATGATCTTAAGCAACACAAGCTTATGACTTGTGTTTATAGTATGGGCAAAAATTCTGTTGATTTAGAAAATATAGGTTCAGACATTTATAAAAAATATGACAACAGAGATGAATTTCGGTCCTCTCCCCACCTTTTGGGACATGTCCCTGAGAAATTTCTCATGTTCGAAGATAAAGCCACAGTTGACATTGCATGGGACTGCTTGAGTTCGTTATTGAAGAAATCAGATGCTAATCAATCATCATTCCGATCAGCTAATGGCTTCACACTTGTGCTTCCATTGTTGATATCTGATATTCATCGTTCTGGGGTTTTGCGGATATTATCATCTCTAATCATTGAAGATACAAAACAGGTTTGTAATGCATTTATTATAATATTTTGTCATTTTCTAGTAATAATGTTATTTTATTTGTAATTTTTATTCATTAGATCGTTGTAAAGGCATTACAAAAGTACAAAACACTACTGTGTGCTTTACAGCCATGTATCATTAATTCTATGTTTCTTCCAGGTCCATACAGAGGAGTTGGGGATATTAATTGAAATTCTGAAGAGTGGGATGATCACAAATGAGTTAGGATCACAATACAAACTTCTAAATGATGCAAAATGTGACATATTGGAGGCATTATGGCGGATACTTGGATCAAACATTTCGACACAAAGGGTTTTTGGAGACTCAACTGGATTTTCCCTTCTACTTACAACTCTTAATAGTTTCCAGATTGAGGTAGATTTTGAGGATTTCCATTCTTCATTGCAATCCAAGATGAAAGTTGTTTCTTGTTTACTGCGTGTTATGACAGCTGCAGTATGCAATAATGCTATTAACCGTTTAAGACTCCATGCAGTTATATCAACCCACACATTCTATGATCTTTTACGTGAATCTGGTTTGCTTTCTATGGATTGGGAGAATCAAGTTATTCAGTTGATGTTAGAAATTGCACTAGAAATTGTCATCCCTCCATGTAATGTTTCACAAGTTGGGAATAGTTTGCCATCCAATGTAGGTGATACTTTTCTTTCAAATTCATCCTCTGGTACTTTTTGGCCTGATAAAGAGAGGGTTTACAGTGGTAGTGCTATTGGAGTATTGATACGGTCTTTATCACTTTTTACTCCAAAACCCCAGCTAGATTTATTGATTTTCATTCAAAAGCTAGCTTTAGTAGGACCCTTCAATCAGGAGAGCTTAACCTCTGTAGGTATAAAATAATATATTTTAAATTTTCTTATTCTATCAAGAGCATGCAGCGTGTTCCATATTTCTGATCTGTGATTTTGACATATATAGGTTGTGTCGGTATTCTACTGGACACATTAAGTACTTTCCTTAAGGGTTCATCATCATTACTTGCACACGCATTGCAACTAATTCAAATATTAGGTGCATACAGGTAATTTTCAGGTTAAAGGTTCTGTGATGTTAATTTTCTTATAAAGTTTTCAACATTTCACATTCATTTTTTTTTATCATTTTACGTTTGTAGGCTTTCCACTTCAGAACTACGAGTGCTTGTAAGATATATTCTTCAAATGAAATCAATAAATTCAGGTCGTTATCTTATTGGCACAATGGAAAAAATAATTCAAATGCAAGATACGAGATCTGAAGATCTTTCTCTCGCACAATTTATGGAGATGGACATGACCAAAATAGGACATGCTTCTCTTCAGGTGTCCTTAGGAGAAAGAGCATGGCCTCCCTCTGCTGGATATTCTTTTGTTTGCTGGTTCCGATATGATAATTTTTTAAAAGATTCCGTTAAGGATCAAGAAAAAAAATCAAGGACTGGTTATGTTACTAGTAGTCACAGTGGAACACGTGCTGAAAAACATATTCTACGCATTTTTTCAGTTGGTGCCGTAGATGATGTGAATACATTTTATGCAGAACTCTATCTCCAAGACAATGGTGTCCTTACCCTGGCAACTAGCAATTCAAGCACATTATCCTTTTCTGGTTTGGAAATGGGAGAGGGGAAATGGCATCATCTTGCTGTTGTTCATAGTAAGCCTAATGCACTGGCTGGACTTTTTCAAGCTAGTGTAGCATATCTCTATCTAAATGGAAAATTAAGGCATACAGGAAAGCTCGGCTATGCACTGTCACCTATTGGAAGATCATTGCAGGTAATTATTGGAACACCAGTTACCCATGCAAAAGTCAGTAAGCTGTCTTGGAGACTTCGATCCTGCTATCTTTTTGAGGAGGTCCTTTCTCCTGGTAGTATTTGCTTTATGTACTTACTGGGCAGAGGCTATAGAGGGATTTTCCAGGATGCAGAACTTTTGCAGTTTGTCCCAAACCAGGCTTGTGGTGGGAACAACATGGCCATATTAGATGCACTTGTTGTGGAACCTCCTACGACTACATTTACACAGAGACTTGACACTGCTCATAAACAAGGAAATGCTATGTTTGATGGCAGTGGGATTGTTTGGGACTATGATAGACTCTCTAGTCTTTCTTTCCAGCTAATGGGAAAAAAATTAATTTTTGCATTTGATGGAACACCATCAGATGCATTCAAGGCATCTGGGACATTGTCAATGATTAATCTTGTTGATCCCTTGTCAGCTTCTGCTTCTTCCATTGGTGGTATGCATGATTCTCTGTCTTTGTCAATATATATTTTTTGTTTCTCTTTAGTCTTCATCTACCTGGTAGAAAAAGTTTATTTTTATATTATTTGCAGGAATTCCCCGATTTGGCCGGCTAAATGGAGATAGTTACATATGTCGCCAAAATGTAATTGGTGACAGCATTCGTGCAGTTGGTGGAATAGCAGTGATTCTGTTATTTGTTGAAGCTTCTGATACAAAGGATATGCTTCATATGGCACTCTCTCTACTCGCTTGTGCACTACATCAGAATCCTCATAATGTTTTTGAAATGCAAGCTTGCAAAGGCTATCATTTGCTTGCAATATTCCTGCATCGTAAAATGCCATTGTTCGATATGCATTCACTTGAAATATTTTTTCACATTGCAGCTTGTGATGCTTCTTTTCAGGAATCACCTAAGTTGGACAGAGTCCATTCAGTAAGTTCTTCTATTAGAGCATCAAATGACAGTTTTGAGGAACTTTCTCTTCAAAAATACTCTGATGAATTTTCTTCGGTTGGGTCTCATGGTGACATGGATGATTTTTTTGTGCAAAAAGATTCTTTAAGTCATTTTTCTGAGCATGAAAATTCCGATCTGCCCAATGAGACTGCGAACTGTATTGTCCTGTCTAATGTTGATATGGTTGAGCATGTTCTGTTAGACTGGACTTTATGGGTTACTTCTCCTGTTTCAATTCAGCTTGCACTACTGGGATTTTTGGAGCAAATTGTTTCTATGCATTGGTACAGAAATCATAATCTTACACTTTTACGCCAAATTAACCTAGTACAACATTTACTAGTTACTCTACAGAGGGGTGATGTGGAGGTCCAAGTTTTAGAAAAGGTGGTAGGATTGCTTGGCATTATTTTGAAAGATGGATTTTTAGCCTCTGAACTTGAACTTGTAGTCACTTTTGCGATAATGACATTTGATCCACTTGAATTTCGGCTTCATCATCAAATAAGTCAGGAGATAATGGGAAAGCATGTAATTGTGAGGAATATGCTACTTGAAATGCTTATCGACTTGCAAGTAACAATTAGTTCTGATGAATTGCTTGATCAATGGCATAAAATTGTTTCATCAAAGTTGATCACATACTTTCTTGATGAGGCGGTTCATCCTACTAGCATGAGATGGATCATGACTCTTCTCGGTGTTTGCCTCACATCTTCCTCTACGTTTACACTTAAATTTCGTGGGAATGGAGGTTACCGTGGTCTGACTCATGTTCTTCCCAGTTTCTATGATTCTCCAGATATATATTACATCATATTTTGTTTAATATTCGGAAAGTCCATTTATCCAAGGGTGCCAGAAGTTCGAATTGGGGATTTTCATGCCTTAATGTCAAGTGATGGGTGTTATGGAGAATTGAAGTTTGTGGAGCTTTTGGAACCTGTGATTGCTATGGCTAAATGCACATTTAATAGACTAAGCATACAAGCAATGCTTGCTTTGCAGAATGATAACGCTTCACATTCTAATGTTAGCCTTGTTGCAGAGATATTTGAAGCAACATCTGATTATGGAGGAGACCTTCAAGCAGAAGCCTTAAAACATAAAACGTCTGCACGTCTAATGGGTGGGGTAGCAGCAGCTCCTGTTTCTACTACTTCAGTACTGAGGTTCATGGTTGATTTGGCAAAAATGTGTCCATCATTCTCTTCTATTTGCAGGAAAATGGATTTTCTTGAAAGCTGCGTGGATCTTTATTTTTCATGTGTGAGGTTTGTGGTATAATTTCCTTGACCAATTTTTTAGTACTATAACATTCCATTACAGGATTTTTTTTATTCATATTTAATTTTGTCCTTTTTCCATTATTTGAATCTAAGGTTTGCATTCACAGGGCTCATTGTGCAGTGAAAATGTTAAAATACCTCGCGATTGAAACCCACGTTGATAGGAATGTGAATAACAATGATGATTATCAAAGCATGCAATCCACATTATTTAGCTTGCCTCAGGAGCAGGATCTATCTTCCAAGACCTCTATAAGTATCACAAGCTTTCCTCAAGGGATGAACAGCATAAGTTCTGAAGAAATGCAAGGTTTACAAATTTCTATTCCAAACGACCCTACCAAAAGAAAAGAAGATTTTTCTATTGCCGAGTCAGATACATTCAAGGAAGATATTCAAGCTATTCATAATTTTGATACTGAAAGTATTGAACAGATGTCCTCTATTACTTGTAGTACAAATGATCTCAGTTTTCGTGATTCTAGTGGGAATCCAGAGCCCGGTCGACCTATAGATGCATCCCGGCCCATATCCTTAGAAGTACTTAACTCTCCTTACTTGTCTGAGAAATCAAGTTTAAAGGTTAACCGGACACCAACATCACCAGCGGTTGCACTAACATCTTGGTTTAGCATTTCAGGAAGCAATAGTGAAGCAAAAGTTCAACTGAATGCTACTTCTTCTATTAGATCATCAGTATGTGAATCTGATGCCTTTTCAGAACCAAGTTCAAATTCAGATGTTCTGTCTGCTGTAAACACTTTCTTTCCCATCAACCCAAAACTTTTGGATGAAATCGATGATTCAGGTTACGGAGGGGGTCCATGTTCAGCTGCAGCCACTGCAGTTTTGGATTTCATTGCAATTGTTCTTGCTGATATGATTTCTGAACAAACAAAAGCATCTCAACATGTAGAGAGCATATTGGAGGCCGTACCATTGTATGTGGATATTGAGTCTGTCTTGGTTTACCAAGGTCTCTGTTTGAGTCGATTGATGAACTTCTTAGAAAGACGTCTTTTGCGGGACGATGAGGAAGACGAAAAGAAACTTGATAAGAGCCGTTGGTCGGTAAATTTGGATATTCTGAGCACGATGATTGTAGACCGTGTGTATATTGGTGCATTCCCTCAACCTTTTGGTGTGTTAAGAACACTGGAATTCTTATTTTCTATGTTACAATTAGCTAATAAAGATGGTCATATTGAAGAGGCAGTGCCCTCAGGCAAAGGTCTTTTGTCCATCAAACGAGGAAGCAGACAGTTGGATGCATATATTAATTCACTTCTGAAAAATGCAAACCGTGTGATATTGTATTGTTTTTTTCCATCTTTTTTGATAGTCATCAATGATGAAAAATCTCCTATTGATATTTGCACGATCTTACAGTTGATAATTGCCAATAAGAGACTTGTGCTTTGCCCAAGTAATCAAGACAATGATCTTATATGTTGTCTCTGTGTAAATTTATTTACTTTTCTTAGAGATCGAAGAGAATTTTCACAGAATTTGGCAGTCGATATCATTAAGTATATGTTGTTGCATCGACAACCAATTTTAGAGGAGTTACTTGTGTTGAAATCAAATCAAGGAGATGATTTGGATGTTTTGCATGGGGGGTTTGACAAATTACTTACAGGTAGTCTATCAGATTTTTTCAAGTGGCTTTGTAGGTCAGAATCAACTATTAGTTATGTACTTGAACAATCTGTTTCTATAACATGGAAAAATTATATTATTGACTCAGAAAAGTTCCCTAATACAAGAATAAATACTGAAATTCGCCGCAAGAAAGAAATGGGGAAAAAATCACAAGAAGCTTACAAGTTAGATTTGAAATATGAAGGTCAAACCATTGAGAGAAGATGTGCTCTTGAAATGATCCGTGATGCAATGTCAACTGAGTTGAGAGTTATCCGCCAAGATAAGTATGGATGGGTTCTTCATGCAGAAAGTGAATGGCAAGCACATCTCCAACAACTTGTACACGAGCGTGGAATTTTTCCTATTCGGAAATCTACTTTGGAATATGAATGGAAGCTTTGTCCAATTGAAGGTCCATATAGGATGCGCAAAAAGCTTGAACATTGCAAATTAAAAGATGATCTGGTCGAAATTTTTCTCATTTGTGGTTTGAATCACGAAAACTCAAAGAAAGATGAAGAAAAGCTGATGAATAGTTTAGCTGATTCTGAATTGGATTTTGAACAATTCTTTAGTTTGCAACGAAATAAACTTAGCCAGGTTAGTTTCAATGACGACGACTATGATGATTCAAATTTCAAAGATGTTGGTGAGTTTCAGGGAGAAGAGTCAATGTCTGCTCAAATTGGATGGGACGAGGAAGAGAGCAGTGCAAATGAAGCAAGTCTTTACTCTGCAGCAGAACTTGAAGCAAAGTCCAGTGTCTACTCTATTCATTTGACTGACAATATAAACTTAATATCAGATCCAAGTTCTCCAAAACAGTCTTCATCCATCAAAATTGATAACATGCAAACTAAAGAAAATAAAACAAAAAAGGAACTTCTTGATAATGGGGAATACTTAATCAGACCATTTCTAGATTTTTTCGAGAAAATACGGTTCAAGTACAATTGTGAGCGGGTTGTAGGTTTAGATAAGCATGATGGTATCTTTCTGATAGGGGATTCCTGTTTATATGTCATTGAGAATTATTACATTGATGATTCTGGATGTATCTGTGAGAAGCAAAATGAGGATGAGCTATCAGTAATTGATCAAGCTTTAGGTGTGAAGAAAGATGTTACATCTAGTTCTGAATTTCTGTCGAAATCGTCTTCAATACAGGGAATGAAAGAAAATAAGTTTCATAATGGAAGAGCATGGGCATATAATGGTGGTGCATGGGGTAAAGAAAAGGTATGTAGCAGTTGCAGCCTGTCACATCTTTGGCACATGTGGAAGCTTGATAGTGTTCATGAACTCTTGAAACGTGATTACCAATTGCGACCGGTTGCTATAGAGATTTTCAGCATGGATGGATGCAATGATCTCCTGGTTTTTCATAAAAAAGAGAGAGATGATGTTTTTAAAACCTTGGTTTCTATGAATCTTCCACGGAACACCATGTACGCTTTTCACTTGCCTTTTATTTTAGTTTTTATTTAACTATTTTAAGTTGTCGTTTTTTGCAAAAGGTAAACATTTTCTATTGATTTCGGAAATATACATACAATATACATGAAATATAAATTCCCTTCAGGGGAGGAGTAGATCTTCAGATGATCTATACTTGGGCATACTGTAGATACTAACTATTTTTAGCTACTGTTTCTCAATCATTGCTACACCAAGGGGATAAAGTTTGTTGCTCCCTTTGTGTTTTTTGACCCTTATCTTTCTTGATCTTGTAGATGACCAATAGGTCCTTCCATATTCTTTCTAGTTTTATACTGTGATCTTACTCCCTCCTGTGTTGAGGACTTGAGGTTGCTGGCATCGAATGAGTTCTGTTGCATCTTTCTGTCCATAAGTACCATAAGGTGATTTCTATGGCTTTCCAGTGTAAGTACCATAAGGTGATTGTTGAATCTTGTTTGGATCTGTTGAAAATGATATAGTAGATTATGGCCTTTCCATGATATCCAATTTTTTGTAGTATTTCCATCAATACGGTCTGCGAGTATCTCACATAAAAAATAGGTGCTCAGAGGTTTCCAGAATCTCTTCTCACATAGGATGCAGTTGGCCACTTTGATTTGAGCCCATTTGTTAGTAACTTCTCTAATGGGTAGTTTTCCCCACCTAGCTTTCCAAGTACATACAGAAATTTTGTGTGCCTCCAGCCCATAATCCTGCAACATATTTATCTTGAATGTGTTTCTTTCTTGTTGCTTTATATACCATCTCTATAGATGGTTTCCCTTTCCTCCAGGCTCCAACACCAACTATTAATATTTGTTTGAGACATATATTTCTACTGTCTCTCTTCCATTTATAATTTCAAGTTTCAACCCACAAATGTGAATTTATTGTTTTTTTACAATTGTGTTGAAAAGCTTGTTCTTAAGATATCTTTTCTTCATCCAGCCAACTTGGGATAAGAATTTAGCCCAGCCCCATTATGACCGACTCAACTCGATAAAGCCTGACTCGACTCGTTTATTTAAACGAGCCGATCTCAAGCCAAAAAACTGGGCTCGTTTATTAATCGAGCCGGACTCAAGTCACCCTAGACCCGACTTGAAAGCCCGTATAATATTATATTTATACATATTATATTAGTATTAGTATTAGTATTAGTATTAAGTATTATTGTATTAAAAATTATAAAGATATTAGTATATAATATACATAAAATTTAAACCTTAAAAATATAAAACCCCATAATTTGAATAAATAAGTGTATAATAATTAATATATATATTTTTAATATATTAAATAGATTTTGTCTTTTTTATATAGAAATGGACATGGATGGGGTCAAACACGAACACGTCGGGTCCGGGTGGATATTTTCGCCCATGAAACCCAATATGAAGCACCCGATCCCGATTGTTTGTTACCTGATTTTTTCAGGTCGGGTTCTGGTAAGACCCGAACCAAACCCGACTCACCCAAAACCCGGAGAAATTTATAAAAAAACCTTATAAATTATTCTTATTATTAGAAATAATAATTTTAATATTTTAAGTTAAAACTTATAATTCATAAATAATAAATTACCCTTTTCATTTCCCCTTTTTTTATAATCTTATATTATTCATAAAGTCTTATTTTTCCTTCTTCCTAAATCCTAAGTCGTTCTTCACTTCTTCGTTCCTAAATCTTTTATTAATTTTGACTAATTGTTGTTTTATTTTATTTAAGAATTATTATGTATTCTGAATTATGTTGTTTTATTTAATTTAAGCATTATTAAATAGTTTGATGTTATTTATATTTTTCAGGGATTAAAAAAATTTGGGTATTTTGTACCAAATTTTATAAATTGTTTAAATAAGAGGGTTATTTGGCCAAATTTTATAAAAAAATCTTTCACCCAAACCCAACTAAACCCGACAGCCAAATCGGGTTCGGGTTTAATATTTTTTATGTTCCTGGGTTTCTACCCGACCTATCCCCATTCCTACTTTTTTAGGTTTAAATGTTTAAATAAACATAAAAAAAAAATTACTTTTTTTTTAGTTGAAAATAAATTAAATAGAAAAAATTATAATAAATTTATAATACATCTATTTTTTATAATACCCTATAGTTTATTATTGGGAACCACTACATCTTATAATTGTTTTTTGCAAAGGTTAAAATTTTATATTAATCAAAATATAAAAGATAAAGTATATACACATTGATCTAATCCTCAGAGAGGAATGGATATTCTCTCTCATATTCGATGTTTGCACTATTATCTCTACATCTAGATTACAAGATGGATTCTATCTAGATAACTTAATTAACTCTATCATTAGAGAAGGATCACCGTGGACTGTATGTTGGGTTATCAGGTGGAGACTAGTGTGCTTATTCTAGCGAGCCTATCTTATAATGGGTTAGGCTTAAGCAGAGTTAAGATTTTCTTGTATAAACCCTAATATGTAGACTTGTAATATGTTTACAACTTAATTACATATTGAAAGTATAAGTGCATCCACCAAATATCTGCGGAGTATGTCACATTGACCAAACCATGAAAAATTTCCATGTTCCCTTTTTTCTGCTTCTAATCTCTTAATCATGTGAGACCGTTGGAGAGAGAGAGAGAAAGATCCAGGTTCCAAAACTTTAAAGTTGTACTTAATGCAGAAAATTACAAGGATCCAATGGGCCACAAGGAGAGGCTCTTTCCTATTAGAATAAAAACGTAAAACTAAACATTGGAACCCAGTAGAATAGAAAATAAAAATTGATGTAGCCTAAACCAAGCAGGAGTTCACATAGTATAGTTGTGCATGAAATTGGGCATGTGGAACCACTGCTAAGGTAGTACAATAGTGTGTTAATACTAAATAGTACCAACCTGGTTAACTAGTTTACTTTTGTAATAACAGTAGCTTAACTGTTTTCAAATAAATGAAATAAAAAAATGTAAAAAAGATGTACCTTTGTTTTCTGTCTAAACTTTAAGTAACTTGTTTTTATCTCTTTTATATTCTGTCTAAACTTTAAGTAACTTGTTTTTATCTCTTTTATATAATCCTAATGATTTTTTATGGAAGACAGATTAGACACTACAATCTCAGGGTCTTCGAAACAAGAAGGTCATGAAGGGGGTCGCCTCTTCAAGGTCATGGCTAAGTCCTTCTCAAAAAGATGGCAGAATGGAGAAATAAGCAACTTCCAATACCTCATGCATCTCAATACACTTGCAGGACGGGGATACAGTGATCTCACCCAATATCCTGTATTTCCGTGGGTTCTAGCAGACTATGAAAGTGATACTCTCGATCTCTTGGATCCTAAAACCTTCCGGAAACTCGACAAACCAATAGGATGCCAAACCATTGAGGGTGAGGAAGAATTTAAAAAAAGGTTAGTTGCATTTCTCTGTGAGGAAGGAGCAATACAATAATTTTTTTGCAACCACATCTTATATCATTTTTTTTCATAATATTCTGATGGAGTATATTACTTGCTAACTCTGGATTCTTCACATATGATCCATTTTTTCTCTTTTCAGATATGAAAGTTGGGATGATCCAGATGTTCCTAAATTTCACTATGGTTCACATTATTCTAGTGCTGGAATTGTATTATTCTACCTTTTACGCCTCCCACCATTTAGTGCAGAGAATCAGAAGTTACAGGGTGGCCAGTTTGACCATGCTGATCGCCTATTTAACAGCATCAGGGACACATGGATTAGTGCAGCTGGAAAGGGTAATACATCAGATGTGAAAGAACTTATTCCCGAGTTTTTCTATATGCCAGAGTTTCTTGAGAATCGTTTTAATCACGATTTAGGTGAAAAACAGTCTGGGGAAAAGGTTATTTCTGAGCTGTATTTTTCTTATATTGTTTAGTTAAATACTTAAATATTATACTTCCATTTGAATGAAATAATTTTTTTGACTTTTTAGGTTGGTGATGTTGTGTTACCACCTTGGGCAAATGGCAGTGTGAGAGAGTTTATAAAGAAGCATCGAGAAGCATTAGAAAGTGATTATGTCTCTGAAAATCTCCATCATTGGATAGACCTTATTTTTGGTTACAAACAGAGAGGAAAGGTTAGTACTTAGTAGTTAATATTGACACAATTGTTTGTTATAATGATAAAATTTCATTGGTTGAATGAAGTGGGCCCTGTCCAGAGGCCAGTATATACAATAGAAAATAATAAAGGGAAAACATTGTTCTTAATAGTTTGTTGTCATATCTGCGACAACAAGAACCTCTAGGAATAGATTCCCCAAACTGTGATTGCCCATGTGATCTGAGTTTGGTGAGTTAGGCTTCATCTCAAGGGATATATGTATATCATTGATGACCCCCTTTCTGTGGTCTAAGCTCATCTGCTCTCCAGCTTCTGTTCCTCTCCTGCCACAAATGGCAGCAAAGGGCTCCAAGCAGTGCCATAGGAGCCTCCAGCAGTTGGAATTCTTCCTGAATTTCAGTATCCTCTCCATGATATCTCCCTATCTGATGTCTTTTTCAGTGAGAGTAGGAGTAGGCATGTCTAGTTTCTTCCAAAGGACATCATCTGTGGCTTTAAGTACTTCCATCAGAATCCCTCTTAAGAATCTGTCGTTAAACATGTTCGAGATGCTCTCCTCTTGTTCCCTGCATGATAGGCAACAGTCAGGGGAAGACTGTAGAGATGCCCCACTGCCTGAGGACATTAAATGTGTTGACCAACCCTTATCTAAGTATCCACAGAAAGAAAACAAATCCATTCGGCTTTTTGGACCACATCCCTGCAGGATAAATATCAGCTACTCCTGGTGGGAACAAGGAATTCGTACAATCTACCATCATGCCACCTACTCTTGCCCCTATCCATCTGCATTAATACTCCTGGTGGGGACATAATAGCTTCTTCCTGTCCATCACACTATTTTCATTTTTCACATCGAGCAGCTGTGTATGGTTGTAGATCTCAAGGGTGCAAGCCTAATATGTACTTATCACTTATGTTGTTTACTTTATTAGCTACAGTAGCTTAGTATAGCTTGCCTTTTTTATTTTTTTACAGTAGCTAAGTTAGTTTTTGCTGTTTATAAATGGAAAAGATTGCCCTTTGCAAATTAAAGAAATTAAAAGCAATTATAAACTATGTAATGAAATTTTGGTAGCATATGAGTATCTCTCTGATAGGATCGATGCTTCAATCGAACTGAGAAAACCGAGCAAAAAACAAGAACAAAACAGATTTACGTGGTTCGGCAATGTGCCTACGTCCACGGGGTGTCTCCTCTTCTTCTTTTTCTCTCACACAAAGAATACAAGTCATTACAAGATACTTATATGGGAGATTAGGGTTGCCGTTTTGTGTTTGCAACCCTAATACCCATTACAAGGTTTAAAACCAATTTAACAGAATTAAACCTATTTAATTTTAATGGCTCATAAAAGACCTACATTAATTCTAATTATTCTAATTATAATTAATGCCCTTATGAAAACATCTCCATACTCCAACAATCTCCCACTTGGAGACTGTATTAGAAGAACTGCCACCTCATCAAGTAAGCTTGTACCGGAGACACCCAGCACCATCTCTCTAGACGCGAAGATCAACTAAGGCCATGCAAAGCCTTAGTTTCTGTACGTTCACAACCTTTGTGAACATGTCTGCTGCATTCTCAGTACCGGCTATTTTCTTCAAATTTAATTGCCCTTCTTCAATCTGCTCTCGAATGAAGTGGTACTTGAGTCTGATGTGCTTTGACCTTGAGTGAACACTGGATTCTTGGCTAGATAAATTGCGCTCTGACTGTCACACCACATCACATTGTCAGTTTGCTTGTAGCCCAATTCTGTCAGCATATTTTCTAGCCACATCTTCTCTTTCACTGCTTCTGCAGCTGCCACATACTCGGCTTCAGTAGTTGAGAGAAACACTATACTTTGAAGTTTGGATCTCCAACTAATAGCTATACTTCCTATGTTGAACACATAACCTGAGGTACTCCTGCTACTGTCAAGGTCTCCTGCTAAATCTGCATCACAAAATCCACAGAGCTCTACCTGCTCTTTCTTGAAACACAGACCAACATCTGGAGTTTTCTTCAGATACCTAAGTATCCACTTCACAGCTTTCCAGTGCTCAACACCTGGATTTGACATGAATCTGCTGACAACTCCCACTGCATGGGCAATATCTGGTCTCGTGCAGATCATGGCATACATTAAACTTCCAACTGCTAAGGAATATGGTATACTCTCCATCTGACTTCTTTCAGCTTCAGTCTTTGGTGATTGCTCCTTTGTCAATTTAAAATTGGCTCCCAATGGAAGATCTGTCAATCTGGAATTTTCAAAACTGAATTTCTTAAGAATCTTTTCAATGTATCTCTGTTGACTCAGTTTCAAAATTCCTGAAGACTCATCCCGGATGATCCTCATACCCAAAATCTGCTTTGCGGCTCCCAGATCTTTCATCTCAAATTCCTTTGAAAGTTGTTTCTTCAGATGATTTATCTCCTTCATGTTTGCACTAGCAATGAGCATATCATCAACATAAACAACAAGAATGATGTAGCAATCAGTCAACTGTTTTTTGTAGCAACAAGAATCCGTGTCACACCTCTTGAAACCTATGGCACTGAGATAGCTATCAAATTTCTTGTACCACTGTCGAGGTGCTTGCTTCAGCTCATACAAACTCTTCTGAAGTCTGCAAACCAGATTTCTTTTGTTGTTCGATACCTTGAACCCATCTGGTTGTGCCATGTAGATCTCTTCATCCAGGTCACCATGAAGAAAGGTTGTTTTTACATCCATCTGTTCTAAGTAGAGATTTTCTGCTGCAACTATACTTAGAATAATTCTGATAGTGGTCATTTTGACTACATGAGAGAACATCTCAGTGTAGTCCAAATCTTGGATCTGCTGAAAACCCTTGACTACAAGTCTTGCCGTATACCTCTTTTTTCCATCTGGTTCTTCCTTTAACCTGAAGACCAATTTATTCTGTAAGGCACGTTTTCCTTGTGGTAAAGGAACCAACTGCCAAGTTTTATTCTTTTCAAGAGACTTGAACTCTTCTTTCATGGCTAGATCCCACTTCTCAGAGTCATTTTGCACCTGAGCCTCTTCAAATGATTCTGGCTCTCCATTATCTGTCAGTAAGAGGTAGTTCACTGAAGGATCCCATCTGTTTGGTGGCTTAGTTTGCCTAGTAGATCTCCTGACAAAATGTTGAGGAATTTCTTGTTCCTCATCCTCATCTTGAAGTTCAGGATCTGCTATCTCCTCTGTAATGTCCAAAGGATTCTCTGCTGGTAGGCTCTCATCAACTTCAAACTCAACAAATTGATCATCTCCATCAGGTTTAGCACTATCCTTGTGCTTGTAGAGATTCTGTTTTTGAAAGATGGCATCTTTTGCACGAATAACTTTCTTTGACTTGTCATTCCAGATCTATAACCAAAGTGATCCTTTCCATATTCAATGAAGTAACACTTCTGAGATTTAGCATCCAGCTTGTCTCTGTTTTCACTCCTGATATGAACAAATGCCACACTTCCAAACACACGTAGATGTGTATATCTTGCTTCTTTACCAGTCCAAAGCTCTTCTGGAATCTTGAAATCCATAGGAACAGAAGGTCCTCGATTGATAAGATAAGCAGATGTGTTGACTGCCTCTGCCCAGAAGCACTTAGGCAAACCTGAGTGTAACCTCATGCTTCTAGCACGCTCATTTAGAGTTCTGTTCATCCTTTCAGCAACTCCATTCTGTTGTGGATTGACAGCCACTGTCCATTCTCTGCGAATTCCATTTTCTTCACAGAACTTCTTGAACTTTGTGCTGTCATACTCTCCACCATTATCTGACTTGAGACACTTCAACTTGCAACCTGTCTCAGTTTCTACCTTTGCCTTCCACTTCTTGAAAATAGAGAACACTTCTGATTTGTTCTTTAAGAAATAGACCCAACCTTCCTTGTGTTGTCAATCAATAAAGGTGACATAATACTTGGATCCTAAAATGGAATCCACCGAGGC
>LFYR01001239.1:22555-86273 GCA_001185155.1 Zostera marina
CGAGTGAAACGAAGCACCTGAATCTAACACCCAAGAGTCCAAAGAACTCACTACACAACACACCAATGCATTATCTGAACCTTCTGAATAGTTAGCACTGTATTCAGATTCTTTTCCCTTAGATTGTTTCTTTGGAGCCTTGCAATCTGATCTGAAGTGGCCAGGCTTGTCACAATTCTAGCAAATCACATTTTTCTTCCCTTTGCTTTTGCCTCGGGACTTCGAATTTCTTCTGAATTTTCCTTTATTCTGATTTCTGCCTCTGCTCTCCAAATTCAGTGCTGTAGAAGATGACTGTGTCTTACACTTTCTCCTGATTTCTTCAGAAATAATCAGGTCCCTTATATCATCCTACTTAAGCTTTCCGTGACCAATAGAGCTGCGCACACTTGTAGAAACTTGTTCCCAACTTTCTGATAGAGATGATAACAAAATAAGTGCTCTAAGTTCGTCTTCAAAGTTGATATCCACAGAAGACAATTGTGTCAACAGCACATTTACTTGATTCACATGATCAACATTTGCTCCTTCACCCATCTTGAGATTGAACAAGTTACGCATCAGAAAAACTTTGTTTGTTGCTGTAGGCTTTTGATACATATTCGTCAAGGTTTCCAACACCTCTATTGTAGTGGTGCACTTGGAGATGTTGAAGGCAACATTCTTAGCCAAGGTGGGTCTAATAAGGCTGATAGCTTTTCTGTCAAGAAGTTTCCAATCTGCATCACTCATATCTACCGGTCTTGTGCCCAACATCGGAGCATGAAGATTCTTTGCATAGAGGTAGTCCTCTATTTGCATTTTCCAATATGCAAAATCATTCCCTTCATACCTATCGACCTTATGCTTTATTTCATCCACCATTTCAAGCACAACTACTGCTCTGGAAGGTCTAGATACACGTCGATAGAGGGTTTACAAACCCTAACCAGAAAAACCATTGATCTGAAAAAAAATAAAAAACAGAAAAACCGCCGACCACAAAAAAAAAACTGATAGAACAAGAGTAATTGCAGGTCTGAAAAAAAAGAACACAAACTGAGCACGCCGACTGGACCAGGACAGACCTGCCGACTGGAAGATCTGGATGAACGCAAGGAAAAATAAATCCGCCGATCTGGATGAACGAAAAAGAAGAAACCCGTCGATCTGGATGACCAGGATAGACTCGTCGACTGGAAGACAGAGGAATGCCGGTCCAAAAAACCCTCCCTCTGGAAAACCCTAGCCGATATGAAAAAACGCCAACTTTTGCTCTTGTCTTTTCGATTTTTAATCCAACCTCGCACTGATAGATCCTCTTGCTGGAAACCTCAAACAAAAAAAATCGTGAACAGTAACTCCGCCGATGAACAGTATTTCGACGAAATGAACAGTGTTCGTTTTTTATTCCAGCATCTTCTTGGACCTCAAACAAGGCTCTGATACCAATTGATAGGATCGATGCTTCAATCGAACTGAGAAAACCGAGCAAAAAACAAGAACAAAACAGATTTACGTGGTTCGGCAATGTGCCTACGTCCACGGGGTGTCTCCTCTTCTTCTTTTTCTCTCACAAAGAATACAAGTCATTACAAGATACTTATATGGGAGATTAGGGTTGCCGTTTTGTGTTTGCAACCCTAATACCCATTACAAGGCTTAAAGCTCATTTAACAGAATTTAACCTATTTAATTCTAATGGCTCATAAAAGGCCTACATTAATTCTAATTATTCTAATTATAATTAATGCCCATAATGCCCTTATGAAAACATCTCCATACTCTAACACTCTCATCTAGTGAAGAGGAGTTTGAAAGTTTCATCTAGTGAAACTGATGCTGATGTGTCTTCTGAAGAGGTGAGGGAATTTGAAACTTCAGCTGGTTAAGATATGATCACACGATAGGAGCAGGGCAGTCCTCATCAGATGCCAGTACTATAAAGGAGTGGATGACTCAATTTTGAACTGGATGGATTTAGGTGGACATTTCTTTGAGAAGTATAGAGAAATTGTTCTCTCTTATATATCCTTCATAGTACAAAAGAATTAATTACAAAAAGTTTCTAGACTTAATAAATGAAAAGTCTACTTAATTACAGTTGTGAGTAATTTAAACTATAAACTATTACCCTTGCATTTCTTATTTAATAGAATGGGTATCTTTTTTGTAAAAATTAATCATACACATTTGTCATCAAATGAATATTTTAATCCAATTTCAATAACCTAGAGGGCAGTGTATTTGACATGAATAATCAAACAGAGTGTAATTATTTTTGCATTAATCTTTTTTTTTTTGCTTATGCATGTAATAACAAATTTACAATTACTAAACCCTGATTTTTTTTTAATACATAACAGGCTGCCGAAGAAGCTGTTAATGTTTTCTATCATTACACATATGAAGGGAGTGTTGATATAGATTCTGTCTCTGACCCTGCAATGAAGGCCTCAATATTAGCCCAGATTAATCACTTTGGACAAACACCAAAGCAACTTTTTCAAAAATCTCATGCAAAGCGTCAGCCTGTCCAGAAAATTCCTCCTCACCCTCTTCGACATTGTTCCCATTTGTTACCCCATGTCATCCGAAAACCATCTTCTTCAATCTCCCAGATTGTAACCTTTCATGAAAAGATACTAACTGTTGGAATGAACAATGTTCTTTATCCTGACACATACAGCAAATATATTGCATGGGGGTTTCCAGATCGTAGCGTTAGATTTTTGAGTTATGATCAGAATAAACTTCTTTCAACCCATGAGGGTCTTCATGGAGGAAATCAAATCCAATGTGTTGGAGTGAGCCATGATGGTCAGATTGTAGTCACAGGTGCCGAAGATGGTGTTGTGTCAATTTGGAAAATTGCTAAAGATAGTACAGTGCATCTTAATTTAGCAATTGAACGTGCTCTGTGTGCTCATACTGCCAAGATTACATGCCTTTATGTCAGCCAGCCTTACACACTAATTGTGACTGGGTCGGATGATTGCACTGTTATCTTATGGGATCTGAGTGGCTTTGGCTTTGTGAAACAGCTACCACAGTTTCCAGCTCCCGTATCAGCAATACATGTGAATGACTTAACAGGAGAAATTGTAACTGCTTCTGGAATACTTCTTGCTGTATGGAGTATTAATGGAGATTGCCTTGCAGTTGTCAACACTTCGCAGCTCCCATCTGATTTGATTCTATCGGTGACAAGCACAATGTACAATGACTGGCAAGACACAAACTGGTATGTCACAGGTCATCAGAGTGGAGCGGTTAAAGTTTGGAACATGATCCATGTTTCTATGGATGATTCAAGTTTAACCAACAGAAGTAAGCCATCTTCTTCCTGTGGCGCAGCAGGTTTTATTTTAGGTGGTAAAACATCCGAGTACAGATTAGTTCTACGGAAAGTCCTCAAGTCACATAAACATCCAGTTACTGCCATTCATCTTACAATTGATTATAAACAGTTGCTGAGTGGTGATTCAGCAGGACATTTACTATCTTGGATGCTACCAGAAGAAGGCTTAAGAGATTCAACTCATGCAGAATAATCATGTACGTTTGATATTTCCTTGCTTACATGATGTCCAACAAAAAAGGCTGGGTGTTTGAAAGAGAGAAGGAGAAAGAGAGAGACACAATTCTTCAATGTATCAGCCATTCGGCTCATCCAGCCCTGGGATTTAATGTACACGGGGTGATTCTCTTCGGCAAAGCTCAAGAAAGATGTCATATAGTTAATTAATGAAGATGATCTGTGCCATATGCATAAGCGAGCATTAAGCTTCCAACAATGCAACTTTGACTTTGTTAGTAGATGACTAGGAGGGATATGACACATTTGTTTGGTACCTGTGACAGTCACTTCACTACCCATTTTGTTATGTAAATATTGAGTAAATGAAATTATTTATCAGATTGTACAGATTTAATTAATGTAGAATCAGAGTCTTTTAGATGTGTTTTATTGTGGAAGAAAAAAAAGATATGGTGGGTGGTTGATGTTATTGTGTGAAGAGCTCAATTTTTGTACATTTTTTTTTCTTCGTACAAGAAAAAATGGGCATACATAATTTTAACGTCCTGCATTTCCTGACATCAACCACCCACCTGTTTTATTATTATTTGATTTATTTTTTATTATTATTTTTTATTTAAATAATTTAGAAATTCAATCAGGCAATAAAGAAGATTTAAAAAAAAATTGAAAGCAGAAAATTTAAAAAATTTCTTTAAAAATAAGTATAAAACAGTTTGTCCTAGTGAGTATAATATTTAATGGATATAATTTGTGTTTAGGATTGGATTCTGAATACCTTGTGAGAGATATCATGAATTAATTCATCTTGATTGTCTATTTCTAAACCTCGAGATTTGAAAATAATGAGTTATCATTATATAACTATGATCTTCACTCATTTATCTCACAGGGTATTATTTCACCTGAAGTATGCTCGTATTTTTTAAAACATATTGCAACTTCTAAAAAATCACATGTTGCACAAGTTCATTTTAAGTAGTAAGATTTTTTTTTTTAATTAAGTTACTAGCTACTGTAATAGATAAAAAGCAGAGTTTAACAATCATTCATAAAAGTAAAGACAGAATGTAAAACTAAATCAAACTGCATTATAAAACTAGGCTAATTAAGAAATAACCTAAAAAGTTATTCTAGATTAAATTCCGTCTTCGGTTGGTCATGCATGATCAGTGGCGTAGCCAGGATTCCCACTATGTCCAGTCTCCACCGAGCTAATGGTATCGTACTCAAGATTGGAGTCATGTCCGCGGATGGTTTCTGTTACATTGGACGACTGTGCAACTGACATGCTCGGTACTTGCGGACGAAAGTGCGAACATCTATCCTTAAAGTGAGCTAATAGTATCCCAGCCTTATGATTTTGAAGGCTAGTGCTCTTCCACCTTCGTGAAGTCCGCACGAGCCTTCGTGCACTTCTCGAATTACTCTATCTGTATCTGGTTTGGCCAAACAGCATAAAAGTGGACTATTGAAGGACTTCTTATAAAGTACCCCTCCGACGTCGCAGAATTTAATTGTCTGGCGAAGGAGAGCGTGGACGCTTTCCTTTCGGATCAGACTTGCAGTTGTCTCGTCCTCGAGGTCCCTTAACAAAGTTGTCAAGTTCTCCTTTCGAGATAAACTGCTCGACATAGCCAAAGAACTCCCTGCAATAATCCGTTAAGTGGTCGTGGTCCTTGTGAAATTTACAAAATTTTCCAACTTTTGTACGGCTACTCTTGGTTGCAGGGTCTAAAGAACGAGGAGCAGACAAATCCGCTCGGTTTTCATTTTCTCAAACAAGTCACCTCTGTTAATCGTGAGTGGGGTGTAATCTCTCCATGGTAATTGGTTCAGATTTACACCTTTAGCAGATTTGTTTGGTGCTTGTTTATTCGAGGTTTGGTACACCTTGTTATCGTGTTTTGGCTTCCACTCTCTTCTCGAGGTTTCTGCCGCGTGATTGGTGTACTTCTTAGAAGTACCATGGAAGTTGTCCTTTCCATTGTATCTCTTTTTCTCGAATCTAGATTTTTTGAAGTTGAGGGTCTCAAGTTCCGCCAGATTGTTCTCATCCTCCTTTTCCATCTCAATGTACAATGAACTCTCTGGAAGAGTTGTGGTAAGGTCGCAACCTTTTGGACCTTCAGACTTTCTTCCAATGGGGAATAGGGTATTAACCCTTTGATGTATCCCGCAATGGCCATATTCGGGATTAAATCGTTCACTTATGTTATCATAGAAGTAAACTAAATCGTGTAATCCCGCATGGATAAGTCCTTTTTGTAGATTCTAAATTGCCGATACATAGTTTGTATTGATAATCATGTTTAATTAACCATAATCATATTATTAGTCAACATAATGAATTGATATTTTGAATTGAACTTAATCTCAATTATGTCATATAAAGTCCATGTTTAAACAAAATCCAAAGTCGATTTAGAGTCAACAAGTCAACATTTTGACTTTACTATTTAATAGGGTGATTTGATTTTGAATTAAACCTAATCTCAATTATTTTCATATTAAACCCTAGAATTATTTGACCATGTGTAAAATAAGTCAAAACCCTAATTCGTGGTCAATAGGTCAACACTTTTTATCATGTGATTATTATTATTTTACTTAACCTTGATTATGTTTGAATTAATATCTTTGATCAAGAAAATAGGTTGCTCACATGGATTGAAAAAAGTGTTTTCCTTAGACAAAGAGAATGTCTCACACGTTGGCGACAACATGCTTTAAGAGCTTATTTCATTAATACAAGAGCTTATTTTATTAAAGAAAGGAAAAATCTTCAACACATTTTGGATTCTAGTGAGGAATCATGAAACCATTCAATCAAGATATATCCAATGGTGGAGATGAGCTGGCCAACACTATAAATAAAGGGGTATACCTATTGCCAACGTTAACTCACATAGAAGAGCTTTTCAAATCTCCACTTTGAGCTACTCATCCAACTCCTAACATTCACCACCTTCATAGCTTCCAAGCTTCCAACGTTCCAAGGTTATGTCTAAGTGCTCAAAGCTCTACAAAGCTTTACACTTTTTCTTCTAATCTTTTTGAGTGATTCAAGTTAAGTAGAAGTGTTGTCCAAAACTCTTACATCTTTTTCTTTGTGTGTTCCACTTTAGTTGAGAGAGGTTGTTTTCAAAATTACCAAAGTGTAAAGAAGGTTATTGAGCTGAACCAAAAAGCTATAAGTTGGTTTTATAGAGTTTCCTGGTAAAACTCTTAGGCTGAATCTACCTGCAAAGATTCAAGTTGGTTTTATAGAGTTTCCTGGTAAAACTCTTAGGTTGAATCTATCTGCAAAGATTCAAGGTTGGTTTTATAGAGTTTTCTAGTAAAACTCTTAGGTTGAATCTACCTGCAAAGATTCAAGGAGGTTTTATAGAGTTTCCTGATAAAACTCTTAGGTTGAATCTACATGCAAAATATTCAAGGTTCTTGAGCGTTGTAGCCTAGTAAAAGCTCTGGTAGGTTTTGCTAATACCTTTACGCAAGTGAATTTCGTGAGGGTATATCACGAGACTGGATGTAGGTCGGTTGAGACTGAACCAGTATAAATTCTCTTGTGTTCTTTTTATTTCCGTTTTTCTATTCTTAATAATCTAATAAGTTAAAAAGAAACAAAGAGATCCCTCATCCAGTTATTTGATCATAAACTGAGGTTGACTACTTTCTTGCAGATTCCTCATCCAGTTATATGGTCATTACCTGAGGTTACTTAAATTTAATATACAACTATCTTATTATTTATATACTTTAAACTATATTATAACTTTTGTCCTTATAAAAAAACTTGATATTCATATACTATAGTTGACTTATAAAATACTATTATTCAAGTTAATTAAAGTCTCTATCTGGTTAACTGGTCATTTATAATATATTTTAACTTATAATATAACGTGGGCTTATAATATAACTTAGTATTTATATACTACAATTATTTATAAAACACTATTTGATAAGTTGATTCACTATTCATATACTATAGTAAACTTTGAAAGAGAAGGTATTACAGTATATTATAAAATACAATATTATACTTACTAAAGTTATATAATAATATTTTATTGCTCACAATATTATATTATTATTGTCTTTGTTATTGTATTTTTTAAGTGTTTTTGCAGATCTTCCGCTATAATCTGCACCAATCGAAAAGAGACTATTAACCCTCTCCCTTTAGCCTCGGATCACGACGGGATATCGGCGATTCGATAGTCCCACAAACGACGCCAGCTGATGAAGCATATAGCAAACAAAACCCAAGTCTCTGTTGAGGGGCGTTGAGGGGAGTGACTGGCGTTCAGTCATGTATCAACAATACTCCCCCCTAAAGAGAGCATGTGATCAGGCGTGTACCGTCAACACGGAATCGGAGATTTGCCAATAGAAATCGTCGATTCCAGGCAAAATTCAAGGGATAAATTTGAAAAAAAAATCAATTTTTTTCAAATTTGCAAATATTCCCCAAGATCTTCTAAAAGATCCGCAAGATCACAATTGGAATCGCCGATTTTATTGGAGAAATCGTCGATTCCAGATGGGAAAATTGCAAAAATTGCCTACAAAAATGCCCTAGATAAAATCTATAAACACTCAAAAGTGGATCATTAAGGTCATAAAATGATTCTCAATCCATTAAGGAAAAGCGACAAAATGGATCTGATTATGGACAAAGCGACAAAATCTAGTTCTGGCCAAAACGATAGAACTACAATTTTATAGTCCAACTCCGGTCATAGCGACAGAGCGACTTTTGATCCTCATCAAGGCCATAGAGACAAGATGAGATAGAATCATTAAGATCATAGCGAAAAAATGATTCTTGATCCATTAAGGCGAAAGCGACTAAATGGATCTAATTCTGGCCAAAGCGATAGAATTACAATTTTATAGTCTATCTCCGGCCATAGCGACAGAGCTACTTTTTGGATCCGCAACGAAGGATAACCCATCAAGGCCATAGCGATGGGTTTGAATCATTAAGGCCAAAACGACAAAATGATTCTTAATCTATTAAGGTCAAAGTGACAAAATCTAGTTCTAGCCAAAACGATAGAGTTATACCTGCAAAAAAGAAAACATCCAGCAAAACAAAGACATAAGTCTAAAATATTTTATTTTATTGACTCAATTTAACTTATCGTGTGATTTTACCTTTCGTGATACTCCTCCTTTGCTCAATTAAATCCGTGATAAATCTGGCTGTAGCGACAGATTTATCATGCTCAAATAGTGAGAGGGAGATTGTGATACTCCCCTCTAAGTACCTGCATAAAATGGGACGACTTCCGACCGGAGCGATAGAAGTGTCGGAGAGAGTTTGTGATTGATGAAGCACAGAATATGCTACCAGGGGCTCGCGGTGGTGCGAGGTGATGCCAGAGGCTCTGGAGTCCACGACGCGCGCTCTACGGCAAATACCTGCAAGGAGAAAATCGGTGATTCAGGTATGGAAATCGCCTATTTAGGGGCTAAGTCGTCGAGTTTCAAGGGC
Source organism: Zostera marina (assembly GCA_001185155.1). Classification (NCBI taxonomy): domain Eukaryota; kingdom Viridiplantae; phylum Streptophyta; class Magnoliopsida; order Alismatales; family Zosteraceae; genus Zostera; species Zostera marina. The sequence goes on from LFYR01001239.1 coordinate 31,582, forward strand.
CGAGATGTGTAGTCTACCATACTGTCGATCTGGGTCTAACTCGACGACTTACTCCTAAAGTCGACGATTTGGTAGTCCAATCGCGATTTACGGGTTATCTCGACGATTTGGTAGTCCAATCGCGATTTACGGGTTAACTCGGCGATTTAACGATGAAAGTGTTCCGCACCGTGGGAGCCTTCCGGGGGTCCGGCATAAAGCGACGGAACCTTAGTCCTTGTTGAAGGGCATTGCTGGGAGTGACTGACATAATCAGGCATGTCTCACCAGTACTCCCCCCTGAAGAGAGCACAAGAAACATGTGTGTATCGCCAGTACCCCCCCCCAAGCAAGGTTGAGTGTGGGATCCGCATCAAAGCCAAAGCGACAAGATGGGATCGAGTCATTGCGGCCACAGCGACGCAATGATTCTGTATCCATTAAGGCCAAAGCGACAAAATGGATTGATTCTGGCCAAAGCGACAGAATCTAGTTTCAGGTCAACGGAACTACATGTTTATAGTCCAACCCTGATCAAAGGCGACTTTTGCTGTGTCATCAATGCCAAAGCGACAAAATGAATTGACTCACTATCAGAGTCTGATTTTGGCCAAAGCGACAGAATCTGATTAACTATTAGAATCTAGTTCATTATTAGGACTAATGTTTATAGTCAACTCTGATCAAGAGCGACTTTTGTGTCCGCAACGACGGTTACCCCATCAAGGCCAAAGCGACAAGATGAGTTGAGGTCATTAAGGCCAAAGCGACAAAATGATCTCTAGTCTATCAAGGCCAAAGCGATAGAAGAATTATTAAGGCCAAAGCGACGAAATAATTTTTGGTCCATTAAAGCCAAAGCGACAGAATGGGCCTGGATCTATTAAGGCCAAAGCGAAAAAATAAATCCGATTCTGACCGAAGCGACAGAATCTTACCTGCAAAAAAGAAAACATCCTACAAAACAACTACATCAGTCTAAAACTCATATTATATGGACTTATTACCTTTCATGTTACTCTTACTCTTGCTCAACAAATCCTTGATAATTCTGGCTGAAGCGACAGATTTATCGTGCTCAAATTTGACAACTTCCGGCCGAAGCGACAGAAATGTCGGGAGAATTTGATACTCCTCCCGACTTCTGGCCAAAGCGACAGAGGTATCGGGAAGATCCCATGATACTTTCCCCTTGAGTACCTGCGAAAAAACGTGACGACTTTTGGCCGAAGCGTCAAAAGTGTCGAAGAGAGTCTGTGATACTCCCCCTGAAGTGTAATAACTTCTGGCCGGAGCGACAAAAGAGTGGGAGAGAGTTCGTGATACTCCCCCCTGAAGTGTTATAACTTCTGGCCGAAGCGACAGAAGCTTTGGAGAGAGCTCGTGATACTCCCTCCAGAAGTGTAGTAACTTCCAACCGGAGCGACAGAAGAATAGGAGAGAGTTCGTGATACTCCCCCCTGAAGTTTAAAGACTTTTGGCTAGAGCGACAGAAGAGTGGGAGAGAGTTCGTGATACTCCCCCTGAAGTGTAATGACTTATGGCCGAAGCGACAGAAGCTTTGGAGAGAGCTCGTGAAACTCCCTCCAGAAGATAGTGTTTTTTACCCTGTGTCGGCGATTTAATGTCTAAATCGGCGACTTTGTTCCAGGGTGGCATTGTGAGCAGTTTTGTAATTTTGCCCACCTGGATCGACGATTTTTCCAAAGTCAACGACCTTTATTATGAGCTGGTGGATCTCTTAGTAGATCCTTGAGATTTTGGGGAATATTTGCAAATTTTTCAAATATGGAAACTTTGCTGCCATATCCCGTGATTTTTGCTCAAACTCGGCGAGTTTCTGAGTAAATCGCCGAGTCTTGGAGATTTGAGAATCAATTAACGATTTTCCTTCGCGTAATTTTTGGATTTTCTGGGGGTGTTTTGCAAATTTTCCAAGGGCTATAAATAGCGAATCGATTATTTTAATCCGCACATCACTTTCCCCAAATCGCCTAAACCCTAATCCGAATCCCCAATTTTAATCGTCGACTTTCTCTCAAAATCGCCGACTTTCTCATGGCAAAACCAAAATCCTCGACGCTCCCTGAGCTCACCGCGTCGGAGACCGAGGCTCTGGTCGACGACATCCTCCGCACCGACATCGATGAGAGTCTGGCGGCGGTGCTCAACACCGTTGAGTCTCCGATCCCCTCGCCTTTGCGCGGTGGGTCGGAGATTCCGGCTGCTGATGCACTGTCGGATGCCAAATATTATGCCACTGCACGCGAGCTTCTAGGGCTCACTCCCGAACAATCACTAAGTTCTGCCAAGAAATCAGCGAGTTTGGGTTGTGACGCTGAGGCTCAAGTCGTGGCTGGTCCTCCTCTTGAAGCGGGTGAAATCCCTTCTACCCTTGCTTCTAAATCGGCGAGTTCCCTTGGGAAGTCGCCGACTAAAGTCAAGGGGGTGTCCCTGTCTTCAAGAGGCCTAGCCGAGTTATTGATCTGAGATCAGCGAGTTCGAAGCAAACAACGACGACTTCTACATCTAAATCGCCGATCTTGCCCCAAAACTCGAGGGTTACAGTTGAAGAGTATGTACCAATCCAAGTTGTGGTACCTGATGTTCCGGTTATCCATACTGAGGGGATGACCTCTACTGACTTGGGCAAGAGGCCTTCTACTGAATCCGAGAGGCCAAGTAAGAAAAGGAAGCGCAAACACAATAAACATGATAAAAGTCACTCTCGCGGAGGTGGCGACTGTAGCACCTCTATTCCTCCTACTTATGGGATGGGGGTTTGGGAAAAACTCACATTCCCACATTGGAGGGTGCCCGAGTTCCTGAGTCCTTTGATTATGATCAGGAGCTAGAATTGAACCGCGGTCGAAGCCAAACTCGACCTGACCCATCTGAAGGATCAAAGTCTCCTCCTCCTCCTCCTACTGAAGTGGACAAGGATGGAGATCACATAAATCTTCCCTTCTATGAGGGAGTTGAGAACCATACTGGCTACGCTTACTGCGAAACTTTGCCAAATGGTGAGATTAAGTTGCTGCCCCTGAGTGACACGAACGAGGGGTCTTTTGAAGAAGTTGCTCTGAATAGTCCTCCCGTACCACAAACGGATATCGCGTATCCATTTTCTGTCATGTCTGCGCGTGAAGCCCGAGACATTTTGCGAGGGGTACGCATTTTTGGGCGTTTGCGATTTTGGGGATCGCAATATCAACCTGCCAACCTTCCACCTGCGGGGTTTCAAGCGATTTCCCGACTGTACTTCCGACACTTCTCTGTGCTACCCATCCCGACCTTGATGAGTGAAGTGTTACTTCATGCTGGAGTGTCGCTGTCGTAACTACATACAGCTTTTTTCATCTATATGAGAGGGTTTCCCAACATCTGTTGGAGTCTGAACATACCCACCACTGCTGGCTTATTTTTCTGGTTCTACAAGCTCATCAAAGCTCCCGCTTCCGAATCTGGTCGGTTGGAGCTAGCCAAGCGGTTTCATGGTCGCGAGCTGATTATCGAACTCCTTTCCAACTACGGACCGTAGTGGAAGAGCGAGTTCTTTTTTATTGACTCAATGTTTGTGCGTGGAAGTCGAGAGGGTTGGGCCAACACCCGGCGTATACACCTGGATGTTCCTTGCGAACTAAGCAAGGCGGAGCTTGAAGATGTGAAGAAAATCTCCTCAGCCCTTATTGCTTATAAGTGTGGTCAGGGAATTCCTTTCGCTTTGTGTCAGCGTGAGGACTTTACTTTTTCCGATGTGACACACTTCTTGAAATCGGAAGATCCTTCTAGCAAACCCATTAAGAAGAAGAAGGGAGCACATGTCTACCACGAAGCGTTGCTTCCTCACTTGGCCGCGAGGTTGCGTGGTGCCAAGCTGATTCAGATTCGGAAAACCGAAGAATCTCGACCTCGTGGTACTTTTGAACCTGGATCGTGCTCGCGGTTGGTACCAGAGTTTGCTCTCTTTCGGTCTACCTTTGACTATCCGAGCATGTTTGCGGATGCCGAGGTGCGATCGAAGGCCACCCAAATGCTGTTGGCGAAGCCTGGGGATTGGATTCGAGAAGAGCTTACTAAGGCCTTATCTGCTGTAATTGACCTAAGCTCATAAATCTTCCTACTTATTTTTGTACTAATCGAATTGTTTTTTGTAGGCTGCGTGTCTATCGATTGCTGCTGTTGGGATGCAGTCATGTAACGACACGTTTCGATCTCAGCGTGAATATGATAAGCTTGATGACAAGTTCAAGCTGCTTGTAAAGAAGTGTGGTCGCTGAGGAAGGTCTTCCAAAATAACAAGAGATTGGAAGAAGAAGCTGCTGAGCATGAGAAGACAATTGCGGCGAAGGATAAAGAATGCGCTACAAATAGACTTGAGATTTCTACCCTTCGCCGGGAACGTGATTCCTTGAAGACATCTGAATCGCGTCTTGCTAATGCTCTGAAAGAAATTGACAAATTGAAGGTGCAGTTGAACGCAGAGGTTGGTAATGCGGTGTCTTCTGAATCACAAATGCAGAAGCTTAAAGTAGATCTTTTTAAGTCCGCCTTGAACTGAAGGATCTGAATGACCGCTTCTCCCAATTCACGGAGGAGTCGAGAAAGATGAAGGAAGAACTATATGTTTCTTCTGAAAAAGTGAAGGATTTGGAGTTTGAAGTTGATGGTCAATCTGACCAACTCCAGGACTTAAACTTTTTTGGTCCTCATGTGTTTCCAAGTTTGCCTGCCAACTTTGTGATTGACATTATGGCGTGGCTAGAAGAACATCCTGAAGTGCAGCTGGAGCACAAAGAAGCTCTTGATAAAATAAAGAGCGATATTCGGGCGGCGAGGAAGGAAGAAGATTAGAAATACTTAGTTTTTTGGTAGTGGGTATTTTTGTAATCTTTTTATCAATCAATGAACTATTTTGCCTTTCTTCGTTATTTTTTTGTATAAATATTTTTAAGTTGTAACCTAGACTCGAAACTAGATTCACAAATCGTAACTTAGTCACTCTGGACGTAAGTTAGATTCTGCTAACTCCCACTTAGCCGCTCTGGACGTAAGCTTAATCGTACGAATCGTAGTTCAATCGTCAGTTAAACTCGCAAATGATTTATACTTCTAAATTAACTTAGAGCTGAAAATAGTTTGAGTGATAAATCGATGTAAACCCCACTAATTCCTAATTTGCATATGCGAATTAGGGTTGTGATCGCAATTCTAAGCTTGCTTGCTTAAATTGGATTTATTCGAACTAACCCTGGATTTGAACCCTGAAAGTATAGTCTGACTCCGGCCGTAGTGACGGAGTAGCTCTTGGCCCGCATCGAGGCCAAAGCGACAAGATGAGAAGTGATTATTGGGGCAATAGCGACAAAATAGATTCAGAATTTAGGGTAATCCTAGGGTAGTGAAAAAGTGTCGCAAGTATCTTACAATCCTTAACGAGTTTGTCGTTTGGACTAAGAGTACTTTTGATTGACTTTGCAATAAATAAAAACTAACTATTCTATTTTGCAATTGATACTAGCATACATACTAAGAGAACCTAACAAGAAATATAAAAATTAATACTAAGCGTAGTATTGTTGCATATTGTCCGCGTGCCAGGTGTTTGGGGCCATTGTCCCGTCTTATCTCCGTAAGCGATAAGTGTCTGGTCGTATCTCTTCTTCGATGATGTAGGGTCCTTAGAAGTTGGACGACAACTTATTTCTTGGTCTGTTTCTTTCTGTTATGCTAGCTTTTCGCGTGACGAGGGTTCCTAGCAGAAATACTTTTTTGCGCACTTGGCGATTGTGGTATCTTGATACGCTTGCCTTGTACGATTCATTCCGCAGATTTTTCTCGTCACGAGTTTCATCCCTTAACTTTAGCTCTGTTGCTAGGTTTTGGTCATTAGTTTGTTCGTCGTACTTTGAAACTCTGTATGTTGGTATACTCATCTCGATTGGTACGAATGCCTCCACTCCATAGGTCATAGCAAAAGGGGTGTTGCTCGTGGGATTTTTACTTGTGTGGTATGCCCGTAGGATTTCGTAAAATTTGTCTGCCCAGACCCCTTTGGCTGATTCGATTTTTTTTTTCAATCCCTGTACGATGGCTTTGTTGGTTACTTCTACTTGTCCGTTTGCCTGAGGTCGGTAAACGGAGGCGAAGTGGAGTTTTACGCCCAGGTCCTTGCACATTCTTAAAAATCCCCCCCCCTGTGAATTGAGTACCATTATCCGTAATAATATGTTGGGGAACTCCGAATCGACAAATTATGGAGCGGTAGACGAATTTTACTGCCGCATCTTGAGTGATCTTTGCTACTGGCTGAGCCTCGACCCACTTTGTAAAGTAATATACTGCTACAAAGATGAATCGAGCCTGAGATGTTGAAGGTGGGAATAGTCCTACAATGTCCAGTCCCCACCTTGCGAATGGGATCGAGCTCAAGATCGGAGTCATATCCGCAGATGGTTTCTGTTGCATTGGACTCTGCAACTGACATGCTTGACACTTGCGGACGTAAGTGCGAGCTTCCAACCTTAAGGTGAGCCAATAGTACCCCAGCTATATAATTTTGAAGGCTAGTGCTCTTCCTCCCTCGTGGAGTCCGCACGATCCTTCATGTACTTCCTAGATAACTTTATCTGTGTCTGGTTTGGCCAAACACCGCAGCAGCGGGCTGTCGAAGGATTTTTTGTAGAGTACACCTCCGACGTCAATACATGGCATTTGTAGAGTGACATTCAATACATGGCATGTGGGTTGGAGGAAAGAATCCACCAAGATTTCACACTGCTCTCCCTCCCATGCCAATGCTAGGCGTGCTAGAGCATCGGCGGGTGTATTTTGGATTCGAGGGATCTGCTCTATTTTGAATACGCCGAACTGTTTGGTGAGTGCCACCATTGCTTCCATATACTTGATGATCTGTGATTCTTTGCAGGCGAACTCGCTAGTGGTTTGCCGAGCCACGAGCTGGAAGTCAGTGCGAAGCATGACATTCTCAGCATCGAGAGTTCTCAGCAGCTTTAGGCCGTGTATGGCTGCTTCGTATTCCGCGACATTGTTAGAAGCCGGGAAATGAAGCTGTATCGAGTGTTCGTAGTTTTTTCCATCTGGACTATGGATTTTCACTCCGATACTCGAGCCCGTGCTGCAACTTGAGCCGTCTACTTCCACAGTCCAAGGTTGGGTTAAGTTTGATGGTGTGAGCTCGACTATGAAGTCCGCTACAGCTTGCCCTTTAATAGCAGTGGCTGGTCGGAAATCCAAGTCGAACTCACTGAGCTCAATTGCCCACTTAGTTAACCTCCCAGAGATATCAGGTTTGTGGAGTAGACGGCGTAAGGGATACGATGTAAGTATCACAATCGTGTGCACTAAGAAGTAGGCGAAAGCGACGACAAACGTGAATCACATCGTATACGATTTTCTCAATAGGAGAGTACCGTATCTCTGCGTCTTGTAGTCGCCTTGAGTGATAATAAACAGGGACTTGATCCTTGTCCCTTTGCACGATGAGGACTGCACTTATGGCTTCATCTGAAGCTTCTATATATAAGTACAGGTTGTCCCCATCCTTAGGTGATATCAGCAATGGAAGCGAGGATATGTGTGCTTTTAACTTAGTAAATGTGTCCTCGCATTCCGGTGTCCAAGTAATACTACCCTTGGCCGCAGTTTTCAGTAATTGGAAGAACGGTTTACACTTGTCGGATGTTTGCGATATGAAGCGACTAAGTGCGTTGATCCGACCGTTCAACCTTTGTACTTCTCTGATTGTGCAGGAGGCTTCCATATCGAGGATAGCTTGGATTTTGTCGGGATTCGGTTTGATCCCGTGCTGACCTACATAGAAACCAAGGAACTTGCCTTCCTTGATTCCGAATGCGAACTTAGCAGGGTTGAGCTTCATTCCGTATTGTTTCAATGTATCAAAGGTTTCTCTCAGATCATCAGGGTGTTGTTTCACGCTAGATGATTTGACCAAGATATCATCTACGTAAGAGGAAACGTTACGCCCGATCTGGTCCGCAAAAACCTTATCCATTAAACGTTGGAATGTAGCCCCAGCATTTTTTAAACCGAATGACATTACTCTATAACAGAATGTCCCTGAGTCCGTGATAAAGGATGTTTTTTCCTCATCAGGTTCATGCATCAGGATCTGGTTGTATCCTGAGTGGGCATCCATCATAAAAAGGAGTTCGTTACCAGATGCTCCATCGACTAGCTCGTCGATGGACGGCAACGGGTAACTGTCCTTGGGGCATGCTTTATTGAGATCTGTGAAATCAATGCACATGCGCCACTTGCCATTAGGTTTCTTGACGAGGACGGGGTTAGCCAGCCAAGTCGGATATCGGACCTCCCGAATGTGTCCAGCATTCAGGAGTTTCAATATTTCCTTATTGGATGTTTCCCGCCTGTCAGAAGTGAGCACTCGACGTTTCTGACGTCGAGCTGGAATGGATGGGTCGACATTGAGTTTGTGCGTCACGATTTGACGCGCAATCTATGTCGGTGCCTTACCCTCCCAAACGAACTTGTCCTGGTGCTCCTCCAGGACAGTCACAAGCTTGACCCTTAGGTCAGAGGGTAGCCCCTTTCCTAATGCCACCTGTCCCCCTTCCAGCTGAAACACTTCAGTCTCGTCCACAGGTTGTAATTTCTCCCTTTCACCAATGTCGGGTGAGGCATGGACGAGCATGTTGTTTAACCTTGTCAGCTGGGTAGTCTTCTTATACCCTAGTCTAGAATCCTTTTGTGATCCTTTGACTATTGCGACGAACCCCTTTACTGGGTACCGTATGCATTGGTGATAAGAAGACGGGACTGCTTTGATTCCATGAATGAAGGGTCGTCCGAAAATGCCATGGAAAGTGGATTCTACTTCTACCACTATAAAATGACAAGTCCGACTAACCCTCCCTTTCCTGGAACCGATGGAGACTTTCAAATCAATAACACCGGCCACTGGAGCAGCAATGTTAGTGAAGCCGTAGATGGCTTCCTTGCAGGGAGATAGCTCCTCCCTTTTAAGGCCCATCTTGGTGAAAGTGTCCATATAGAGGATGTCCGCGGAACTACCACTATCGACAATCATTCTCTCGACTCGGGAATCGGGACTGATGTCTGCTTGGATCACGAGTGGATCCTCGTGAGGTTGCAGAACATCGTCCAGGTCCTCTTCGGAGAAGTATATTGACTTCTCCTCGCGGACCCGTTTTCCGTTGTCTCGAGGTGTTGACTGTGACATCAACACCTTCCGGGCATACCCTCTGTCCTGGCCAACGGAACCACCACCATATATCATATTGACGGTTTTCCGTTGGCGATCTTCGCTGCTGTCGCTATCTGGCGAAGGAGAACGTGGACGCTTCCCCTTCGGGTCAGATTTGCAAGTGTCCCGTCCTTAGGGTCCCTTGACGAAGTTACCAAGTTCTTCCTTCGAGATCAGTTGCTCGACAAAGCCCGAGAATTCCCTACAGTGGTCTGTGAGGTGGTCGTGGTCGTTGTGGAATTTGCAGTATTTTCGACCTTTCTTACGGCTACCCTTGGTTGCAGGGTCTAAAGAACGAGGAGCGGGCAGATCCGATCGGTTCTTTAGCATCTCATATAGTTTGCCCTTGCTGATGGTTAACGGGGTGAAGTCCCTCCGTTGTTGAGGTGCACCCTTTGGCGACTGCTTCATTGAGGTCTGGTACACCTCATTGTCGTGTTTCGACTTCCACTCTTTTTTAAAAGTTTAAGCCTTGTTGTCGGTGTACCTACTAGGGGTGCCATTGAAATTATTTTTTCCAGTGTACTTCTTCCTCTCAAACTTTGGCTTTTTAAAGCTAGGGGTCCCAAGTTCAGCTAGCTTGTTCTCATTCTCCTCTTCCACTTCAATGTACGTTTGAGCCCGTTGGAAGAGGTCGGGCAGAGTTTCCACCTTATTGAGAGTCAGATTCAGAGCCAAAGGGGAGTAAGGCACCATCCCTTTGATGTATCCCTCTATGGCCAGACTTGGGATTAGGTTGTTCACTTCTGTCATCATTGTAGTGAACTTGATTATGTAATCCCGAAGAGACAGCTGGTTCTGTCGTAGTGCCAATAGTGCGTTGGCATTGTGTTTGATTCTTGTCATCCCCACATGTTGGGTGATGAACTTTGAAGAAAGATCTGCAAAGCTGGTGACAGATCCAACTGGCAGACCGGAGAACCACCGATAAGCGCTGCCCTTGAGAGTACCGGGGAATGCCCGACACAACAGCCCATTATCGGTGGTCTGCGGTTCCAAGATGTTGAGGTAGAAATTGATATGATCTTTTGGATCATTCGAACCTGGGTACCCGCCAGGTCGGTGGAAAGGATCCTTTCAAAAGGTCCACGTGAAAGGGGGCACTTTTGATCCTTAGAATTTCGTGGGAACTGCCGACGACTGGGTCATTAGAATTTCCGATGAAGATCCTCCACGAACCAAGTGGTAAGAGTCATTTCGGAGCGACTCCTACTGGGTCCCGTCTTTGTCTTAAGACGGGAACTTTGTTTGGTCTTCTCCGCAGATGGAGAATAGATGGACCCTAACTCATCCGCTCTTTCACAGATGGTGGTCCTTTGACTCCTCACTTATTCGAGGTTGCTCATTCTTCTCTCCATGTTTTCCATGAAGTTGAACAACCTCTCTTCTAAAGTGGAGGGGTCCTTCTGTACCAAGTGTTTCTCGTATGGAGGGACCGAGTTTGTTTGGTCAGTTTGAGCATCGCCGGACCACTTTGGTCGAGATTGCTCGCCCTGTTCCAGCTCAATTGTTGCTGGCATTTTACCCTTACTTCTCGTGGCGTAAGGATGCTTTTGTTTTTCGATGATAACCATTTTAACAAAAGCGGAGTAGTTCGAAAGCGAGGAGGTGACTTGATCGAGCTTGTTCAAGAAACAAAGAAAAATCGACGATTTAGAGGTCTAAATCGGTGACTTTGACTTTGAAGAGTTTTTGAACAGAGTCATGGATAGCACTCCTAGCTAGCAGACGATATTCCGGATCGGGCTATTCTCAAGGTGAAGTCGGCGATTTAAGGAGATTAACCGGACTTCAGGCGAGAATCGGCTATTGTTGATCTAAATCGGCGATTTAGTTGACAAAGTCAGCGATCCCTCCGGGAGAGATCAAGCCGAACTTTGCAAAAAAAATTCGCGATTACGACGGGATACCGGTGGTTCGGTAGTCTCACAGACGGCGTCAGCTGATGAAGCACATAATCTGCTACCAGGGGCTCGTGGTGGTGCGAGATGATGCCGGAGGCTCTGGAGTCCACGACGCGCGCTCTACGTCAAATACCTGCAAGGAGAGAATGGGCGATTCTGGAGAGAATCGGCTATTCTCTTAGTGCAGCTCTAGTGGAGAGGAAACTTGTGTTGTGCGTTTGAGTGTCCCCTTGGGACCCTTTTTATAGGGTCTCAGAGGGCGGACATCGCGCCTGTTACCATAATTGGGCGCATTTATGGCCCGTTATGGCATAGGTTGGCAGCGAGTAACGGTCGTAAATCGACGATTCAGGTATGGAAATCGCCTATTTAGGGACTAATTCGTCGAGTTTCAAGGACCGAGATGTGCAGTCTACCATACTGCAGATCTGGGTCTAACTCGACGACTTACCCCTAGAGTCGGCGACTTGGTAGTCCAATCGCGATTTATGGGTTAACTCGGCGATTTAACGATGAACGTATTCCGCATCGTGGGAGCCTTCCGAGGGTCCGGCATAAAGCCACGAAACCCTAGTCCTTGTTAAAGGGCATTGCTGGGAGTGACTGACGTAATCAGGCATGTCTCACTAGTGATACTTCCCTCCGAATATATATAGGATTTGACAACTTCCGGTCGGAGCGATAGAAGTGTCGGAGAGAGTTTGTGATACTCCCCATCACTTAACCATCACATAGGTCGTAAGCTAGGTCGTAGGAGTCGTGAAATTTATGGGAAGTGACTTTAAAATCCTTGTTAGACTCGTGTCGTTGCCTTTTAGCTGCGTACGACTAAGTAGTGAGGACTGAACGTGATCTAAGCAGTGGACAACTGGACTTAAGCTGAAGAGCTGAAACTAGACAACGGAATTTTGCTTTTCATTAGGAATTTTTGTAATCCCTATGAATGAATGAATGACTTAATGAAATTATCTTTTGTTTTTCTTTGTCAATTTGTCGTATAAATAATCTTAGAACCGTAACCTAGGTTCGAAACTAGACTCGTAAATCGTAATTTAGACACTCTGGTCATAAATTAGATGTTTGTAACCCTCACTTAGACACTCTGGTCGTAAGCTTGGTTATAAGAATCGTAGTTCAGTCGTCAGTTAGATTCGCGGACAATTTATACTTCCAAATTGACTTTGAATCACAGAAAATAACCCATAAATATTGACTTTTCGTAAATATTTAGAATCCCAGGGTTAGACTCGTAAATATTTGTGAGAGTCCTAATTTAGATTCATAAGTCGCACATTGGACTCGTAAATCATAAACAAGACTCGTAATCGTAATTTAGTCTCCTTGTCATAAATTAGATTTTGTAACCATCACTAAGACTCGTAGGTCGTAAGTTATGTTGTAGGAATCGTAAAAAAATTCGAAAGCGCTTTACAATCCCTATTAAACTCACAGGTCGTAATCGTTGGACTAAAGTTTCTTTTGCCCAAATATCAGATTGATAAGTTGAGAATTTACAAAAATGGTAAGTGATGAATGTCATCCATCAGAAATGATGGATGATTGATCCGTCCGAAGTGATAAATGTCATCCAGCCGAAGCGATGGATGTCATCCCACCAAAGTGATGGATGATTGATCCGTTCGAAGTGATGGATAGTTATTTGTAACAGTAGTGATTGACCAGGCTACGACTGAAGGTGTGTTAGGCGAAGAACTGGGACTGGAATAAGACTCGCCGGACAGAACGGAGGCTACAACGGAACCCAATCCGGCTCGACCAAAGAGGAACACGCGATCCACGCGTGATGCTGATTTTGAATATACTTAAGAAATAATTGATTGTATTAGTTGTTAGTGAAATAGAATGAAATACCCAAAACAGTTGTAAATCGTAGTTTTAAATAGCGTGAAGAATGAATAGAAAAATAACAAATTACTGGAACTCCTTTGTGAATCTCTCCTCTGGAACCTCCGGGATAATTTCTTCCTCTCTCCGGCCCCATCGCCGAACGACCGAATTCTTCTTCTCAGAACTCGACCTCCGACTCCAACACCGATGCCGTCTACGTACTTCCATCACCGGACGCCACTATTGGTGCTTCCATCATGAACTCTCCTCCGAGGAACGGGTTAGGTCGGGAACGACCGGAAAAATATTCGAATTTTCTAAGGCGTGTCCCAAGCCTGAATAGGGTCTGCAAAAGGGACGTATTCTTTGATTGAATCTGCTGAGTTAGTTTTGTCCCTAATAAATATTTTTTTTTTCTATGGAAGGACGGACTAAGGAAGTGTTGGAGGAAATTAGAAATTCTTTAGCAACGATCACAGCAGACCAAAACAAGAGATTGATGGATGTGACCTTGCGTCATGATCTGGCAATCGCAAACATTGGTGACGAATTGGGAGAAATGAAGCAACTATTGAAAGGCTTCAATGGCAACTCCAGTAATAAAGATTGGGACCATAACAGCAAGGGCTCAAGATCATTCAAGATAGATTTACCAAAGTTTTCAGGCGAAGATCCGCAAGGGTGGTTATATCAGGCGGAAGAATATTTTGCTTTCCATTCAATCGGAGACGAGGCGAAGATTCAGATTGCAAGCCTACACATGACCAAAGACGCCTTGGCATGGATTCGCGGTGTTCTACGTCGAAATAAGCTATTGTTGACTTGGGCCAGGTTCGTGGAAGATCTAACAGAACGATTCGGCGGTTCGGCATTTGATGATAAGCTTGAAGATTTATCAAGATTACAACAAACAGGAACCGTTGCTGAATATATGTCCAAATTCGAAAGTTTGTTGAACGAAGTGGAAGGTCAATCGGAAGAAACCTTGATAACCTTTTTCATTGGGGAATTGAAAGCGGAAATTAAAAGCCAATTGAAGGTGACCCGATCTCCAATCTTGAGAAAAGCCTTGGCCGGAAACTATTCCAGTTTAGCAGTGAGAACAATTGTTTAACAGAAATGATCGGGAATGAACCAGATCTGGGTTCAACGATAGAAGGGGCTGGAAGCGACATTGGAATCAGTTTACACGCACTTTCGGGGTCTTATAATCCCAAAACTATTCGGATGGCAGGATCAATCCGAGACCAGCAACTCTCGGTACTCATCGATAGTGGGAGTACCCACAATTTCATCCAAGAATCCGTCGCTCACATATTGGGGATAGCGTTACAAGAACTTTCAGAATTTTGCGTGTTTATTGGCAGCGGCGACTACCTCATCTGTCGGGAGGTATGTAGAAAAGTAACAGTAACCATTCAAGAAGCGGCAATCACCCAAGATCTCTTCATACTAACCATGGAAGGGGCTAATGTGGTCTTGGGCGTGCAATGGCTCGAGACATTGGAGGTGGTCAAGACTAATTACAAACAACTAACTCTGGAATTCGAGTGTGGTGTATCAATTGTAAAGTTACAAGGAGATGCACAAATCGCGGAAGCAGGTGTATCCAATCAAGGTCTACGACGCATGATGGCTCGTAGAGAAGTCGCGTATTTCTGCCATTTAAAGTGTGACACATCGGTCCAAGCTCCACAAGAAATTAAAGAAGTATTGGATAAATTTCAAGAATCATTCAGAGAACCAACTGAACTTCCTCCAAATAGAACAACGGATCATCGAATAATTCTAATCACGGGGGCCCAACCAGTAAATGTTAACCCGTACAGATATCCGCATTTCCAGAAAAACGAAATTGAGAGGTTAACAAAAGAGATGCTTCAACAAGGTCTGATTAGGCCAAGCATCAGTCCCTTCTCGTCACCAGTATTATTGGTCAGGAAAAAAGATGGATTGTGGAGATTTTGTGTTGATTACAGGGCTCTTAATTTCGTAACGGTCAAAGATCGATTTCCCATCCCTACTATGGATGAATTAATCGATGAGTTACACGGAGCAAGAATTTTTTCTAAACTCGACTTACGAGCGGGTTATCATTAGATAAGAATCAGAGAAGAAGATATACCAATGACCGCATTTAGAACCCATCATGGCCATTACGAATTCATAGTAATGCCATTTGGGTTAACAAACGCTCCGGTCACGTTCCAAGCAACGATGAATAATTTGTTCGAGGTCTATCTACGAAAATTTGTTGTTATATTTTTCGACGAAATATTGATTTATAGTCGTTCAATAGAAGAACACAGACAGTATTTGAAACAAGTTTTTACAATATTAAGTTCCAATTTTTTGTTAGTTCGAAGAGCAAAATGTTATTTTGATGCTATAGAGTTGGCTTATTTGGGCCATATTATAACAACTGAGGGCATTCGACCGAACCCCGAGAAAGTATTGGCAATTGAATCTTGGCCGGTACCAAAAACAATCAAGAAAGTACGCGCATTTTTGGGGCTAACCAGCTATTACAGACGTTTCATTAGCCACTACGCCCAATTGGCGGCATACATCACCAATCTATTAAAAAAACAATTTCAGATGGAATGGTGAAGCAGAAGCGTCTTTTTCAATTTTAAAGAAAACATTGATTACAGCTCCGGTATTGGTCTACCCAAA
This sequence comes from Zostera marina, assembly GCA_001185155.1. NCBI lineage: Eukaryota > Viridiplantae > Streptophyta > Magnoliopsida > Alismatales > Zosteraceae > Zostera > Zostera marina. Next base: position 47,257 of record LFYR01001239.1, read on the forward strand.
TTTCGAGCTACTGTTCGTATTAGAAACCGACGCTTGCGAGGTTGGGGTGGGAGCAGTTCTACTACAACAAGAACACCCAGTGGCATTCTACAGTCGGAAATTATCAGTACTAAGACAACGAGCGTCTACTTATGCGAAAGAATTATGGGCCATCACGGACTCGGTACGTCGTTGGAGGCACTATCTTCTTGGCCGAGTCTTCACTATTAGAACAGACCATCACTCACTTAAAAACTTGATCAACCAAACGATACAGACTCCGGAACAGCAGTTCTTTTTAACTAAATTACTTGGCTATTCTTTTGACATCATTTATCGAAAGGGCAAGTAGAACGTTGCCGCAGATGCGCTATCTCGTTTGCCGGCGGAAGAAGAGCAGGAATTCAAAACCGAATTTGGGTTACTCGTGTCGGAACCGGTAGCAGATTGGGTGAATCGACTGCAAGAAGAGAACGACACCGATGAGTGGATCAAATCGATGAAAGACCAAGTGACTAACAAAATAGCGCAACCAGGGTTTACGATACAAGGCGTATTTTTGATGTTTAACTTGAGGTATTGCGTCGGTTCCAAATGGAGTTTGAAAGAGGAGATTTTGGCAGAACTACACGGATCTCAAATTGGGGGTCATGCAAGATACTATCGAACTCTTTATCAGGTTAAAACCCAATTCTTCTGGAAAGAATTAATAAAGCAAGTAAAAAATTTGTGGCCGAATGTAGAATATGTCAACAAATCAAGATTCCACCGGAGAAACCCTTGGGGTTGTTACATCCACTGAGCATTCCTTCAGCAATTTGGGAGGAAGTAAGCATGGACTTCATCACTGGGTTACCCACCGTTCGCGGACACTCGGTAATTGTGGTTGTAGTTGACCGACTTTCGAAATACTGCCATATGGCTAGCCTACCGGAGACGTACACCGCGGTATCCGTAGCTCAATTCTTTACAGAAAATGTGGTCCGTCTACACGGAATACCCGCTAAATTGGTGTTCGACCGGGATAAAGTTTTCATTAGTAAATTTTGGAAAGAACTATTTCACCAGAATGGAACCACAATTAATATGTCCTCAGCCTACCACCCGAAATCGGATGGGCAAACTGAGATCGTAAATAAAGCAATCGAGGGATACCTCCGAGCAACAGTCCATGACAATCCAAGAGGGTGGAGGGACATGCTACCGTGGGCCGAGTTATGGTATAACACGGCATACCACCATAGCCTCGGCACATCATCCTTTGAAGCAGTTTATGGCCGACCACCGCCGACAATCATGCCTTACAGAGCCGGTAATTCACGAGTTGAGGCAGTAGATCAGGAACTAATACAAAGACAAAAGATTTTGGAGGAATTAAAGGACAAACTTCGGCACGCACAGGATCGAATGAAGAAATATGTAGATGGAAAACGAAAATTTTGGGAATTCCAGGTTGGCGATTGGGTTTGGGTTAAACTAAGACCATATCGGCAAAACTCGGTGGACAAGCGAACGTGCCAAAGCTAAGTAAAAGATACTACGGATCATAAAATCGTGAAAAAAATTAATGGGGTGGTCTATCGTCTGGATCTGCCAATCGGAAGCAACATCTTCCCAGTATTTCATATATCTCTACTGAAACCGGTAGTGGGTACTGAAAAGGAGGAGTAGAAAATAGAGTTGCCACCAACAGCGTGGGAGGCATGTATATCCCATTATAGTTCCAAAAACAATATTGGGATACTGCATAATCACAAGAAAAGGGACAAAGAATGAGCAAGTATTAGTAGACTGGAAAGGGTTGTCGGAGTCTGAACAGAGTTGGGAGGATTTACGGTGGGTGGCGCATCTCAATCCAAACGCAAACCTTGAGGACAAGGTTCGATCAGCAGGTGAAGGAAATATAACAGTAGTGATTGACCAGGCTACGGCTGAAGGTGTGTTAGGCGAAGAACTAGGACTGTAACAAGACTCATCGGACAGAACGGAGGCTACAGCGGAACCCAATCCGGCTCGACCAAAGAGGAACACACGATCCACGCATGATACTGATTTTGAATATACTTAAGAAATAATTGATTGTATTAGTTGTTAGTGAAACAGAATGAAATACCCAAATCGGTTGTAAATCGTAGTTTTAAATAGCGTGAAGAATGAATAGAAAAATAACAAATTACTGAAACTCGTTTGTGAATCTCTCCTCTGGATCCTCCGGGATAATTTCTTCCTCCCTCCGGCCCCATCGGGGATTCTTCTAGGTTACTCTGGCCGTGGTTCTCGCCCATTGCCGAACGACCGGATTCTTCTTCTCAGAACTCGACCTCCGACTCCAACACCGGTGCCGTCTACTGCCATCACCGGATGCCACTATTACATTATTCTAAATATGGTGTGGCGTACATATCCCATAATACGTCCATGATTGACGGACTAGAGGAGAGATTTATTTAGAATAATATTTGATGTAGATCACTATTACATATAACATAAGCGGCAAACAAAAGAATAGATGTGTTCCTTTGGTGTTTGGTTGCCACTTATGGATGCATAGCCCACCTACACTATAAAAAAAAAGACCTAGGATGGTGGCCTTTTGATGGCGGATTTCCGCCATCAATAATTAAGTTCTTTTGATGGTGGATATCCGCCATCAATTGTTTTAATCCGCCGAGGAAAGGCACGAGCTCGACGGTGGTTTCAAATCTTTTTCGCTGGCGGTGTTTAGATGGCGAAAATCCACCATCTAAAACATCCCGCCTAAAATTTCGAATTCCCCTCAATATTTAACTCGATTACCCGATTAAATTGACTTAAGATGGCGGACATCCGCCATGTTAAGTTTTCGGGGAATCGGGCGGAAAAAGCCCACCCAAATTTCGATTGGGCGGACTTATCCGTCTTACATAGCAGCACTTAATGTACCTTAAATCCGCCATGTAAGGTTTGGGGTTTAATAAAAACCCCAAATCTCAGACAGAACGCGCTCTGTCTCAGAAGATTGAAAATCACCGCCGCTGTCGTTGCCTCCCTGCTGTCGTCGTTCCCTCCCGCCGGTTGCCGCACTGTCGACGTTCCCTTCTGTCGGTCGTCGTTCCCTCCCGCCGGTCGAGTTCCCTCCTGTGAAGGTATGATTTATTCTATTTCATTTCTAATCTATCACATCTTCAATCTTTCTATTTCAATGTTTAATCTATTCTTACTGTAATCTATTTCATCAGTATTTAATCTATTTCAATGTTTACATGTTTATATTGACATGTTTATATTTACATAATTTAAAATGGTTTTGTTGAATGTTTTTGTTGAATGATTAATTAATTTAATAATTTTAAATTAATTAATTATTAGAAATCTTAATTAATAATTATTAAATTGAAATAATAATAATCATTAATTTGCCATGAAATTAAATTTGATAATTATTGAAATGCCAAGCGATCTCCAAATAAGCTAAACGAGCTTGAGCCTCGGGCTCGGGCTCTGATCCTGATAACGTACGCAACAATTTTTTTGATTCAGAGTATGTCCAATCCGCCTCTGCTGATATTGGGCAATCCTCTGCTCAAATTCCGGCTAACTCCGCTAATGTAAGTTGCAGAACTGCTAAAACTCCTGACAATCATTTGAATAGAAAATCTTCCTCTACTGGTGAATATCCAACATCTCCTAATCATGAAAATGGATCTTCTGGTTATAGTCAATCCAATAAACCATGTCCTATTGTAGGTGAGGTTTTTTCTTCGTATGAAATGGTTGTTCAATCTTATTATGATTTCGCATCGTCTACCGGATTTTCTGTTCGTTTAGAATCGACGATGAATATATTGGACAAAAAAACTGGTCAAAAAATTCTTGTAACGAAAAGGTTGTTGTGTTCTAAACAAGGCAGTCCAAATCTAATACTTCCACCGACTAACGGTACTAGACGGAAGAATGGTGTTTCTAGATGTGGTTGCCTGACAAGTATCAAATTTAAAAGAATAGACAGATCTGATAAGTGGGTACTGATTCTGTAAATTTTGATCATAATCACCCATTTACGACCCCCTCAAAAATTCGATACCTTCCAATAAATCGCTCAATATCTCATACTTCTAAATTACTTTTTTCCTCCCTAACTAATGTTAATGTTCCAGTATCACAGCAGGCTCTTTCTAATCAACTTGGTGGACAGCAGAATATGTGATGCATGACATTTGACATTAACAATATGGTTCATGATGATCGCATAGATCTGAAAAATTATGACGTCGACTTGATTGTAGAGGAATTCGAAATGTAGAAGTTAGAAAATGCGGACTTCTTTTATGATCTTGTCAAAGATGATGAAGGTCGTTTGAAACACCTTTTCTGGGCCGATCCTACTATGATCGAAAATTATAAGTTATTTGGAGACTCCGTAATTTTCGACACGACCAATAAGACGAATGTTTATTCCATAGTGTTCGGCATGTTTTGCGGTGTCAACTACCACCGGAAGACTACAATATTCGGTAGTGCATTTTTAAGGTATTTCGTTTATTCATTGTAATGAATATATTCATTTTTGTTTCATCTTTAATCCTTGGTTTTTGCATTAAATCAATTTTTTTTATCTGTGCAATAACGAAAACGTTGATGTCTCTACATGACTATTCAATACTTTCAAAAAATGTATGGGACACCCTCCTCAATCAATTATTACTGATCAAGATTTGGCGATGAAAGGTGCAATATCTCGTGCTTTTCCAGAATCCTTTCATCGTTTATGTCATTGGCACATAACCAACAAGTTGTCTACCAAGGTCCCCATAGTATGTCAGAATATCAATTCTCTAAACATGTTCTACAAAATTATTAAATTTTCAGAGACTCCTAAAGATTTTGAAGACTCGTGGTCTCTTTGGATCACAGAGAATAATGTGTCTTCAAATGTATGGTTGAAAAATTTATACGACATCCGTTACTCATGGGTTCCATGTTTGATGTGTTCTCATTTCTTTGTTGGAATGCATTCTACTCAAAGGAGCGAAGGCATGAATTCTTTTCTTAAGACCAAAGTAACAGCCAAGAATCTACTGTTTAGCTTCGTTCGGCGATACCAAAATATGATAAATACCATTCGCAAGTCCGAGAATTTAGACAATCACAAAGATACATTCTGACACCCAAGATTTATTACATCTATGGATATTGAGAAAGACGCTCTGAGTTTCTTTACAACTGCTATTTTTCTTCTTTTTCAAGAGAAGATGCGGAAAAGCTTCTTCTACCATATATTACCACCGAATGACCAATCCTCCGAGGTACGTTATCCTATTTTTCCTATCATTATTCTAAAATTTCGATTTCTTTTCAACAATATCTTTCTAAATATTTTCCTCTTCATTCGTATAGAATATTCAATATCTACCTGTTTTTTCTTTAGAAAGACAGACTGTGTTATTCAAACTCACTATTACGAAAGGTAATTCTACACCGACTTGCTCATGTCATCGATTTGAATACAGCGGGGTTCCATGCTCTTATCTTATACATTATCTTATTGTCAACGGTTACCGAAGTTTACCAGACGTTCTAAAAATGCCGAGGTGGAACAAACTCTGCCTGACGAACAGAATTTCTCCATCTCTTCCACAACCTGACAATCCATTATCTAAGTATGCAGTAATGTCGCAGACAATGATAAATTATGCGAAGATGGGACAACCTCAACTTGATATACTACTCAAATATGGTGAAGAGGTTCTTCAGAAACTCAGCGAAACTGTAGTTGTTCCTAATTCAATTTCTAGAACATCAATCACAAGAACTAAGAAACCTAGGAATACACCAGTGTTGATTGCCCCTCCAGCCAAGGTTAAAACTAAGGGTAGTGGTAAGAGCGGAAGACCGACCAAAATTGATGCAGCACGAATGAAGAGCGCAAAAGAAATATATCGCGATCCAGCCGCTAGGAAGAAATGATCTGTCTTTTCTTATGTTTTTTCATAAACAAATTATTTTATGAACAAGAAACATTCAAATTTTAAGCACGTACGTCGTTACCCTTTTTCCGAACTCCCATAATATCTATAGTTCTTCCGCTAATATCTAATGTTACCTACCAAATAGATATTGTGCTTCTGCTAATATGTAGTTTTACTAGCATGACTTTCTCAACTGATATTTTTTAGTGTGCATCTGTTATTACGGTGTTACGCTACTTTGTTGTATGCCTCTGCTACTACGGTGTTACGCTACTTTGTTGTATGCCTCTGCTACTACGGTGTTACGCTACTTTGTTGTATGCCTCCGCTATTACGGTGTTACGCTACTTTGTAAAATGTCTTCGCTATTACGGTGTCACGCTATTATGTAGTATGCCTCCGCTATTACGATGTAACGTTACTATGTAGTGTGCCTCTGCTATTACGGTGTACGTTACGCTACTCTCTAGTATGCCTCTGCTATTAATGTGTTACTCTACTTTGTAATATGCCTCCGCTATTACTGTGTTACTCTACTTTGTAGTATGCCTCTACTATTACTTTGTTACGCTACTATATCGTGTGCCTCCGTTATTACGGGCTTACGCTACTATGTTGTGTGCCTCTGCTATTACGGTGTTACGCTACTATGTAATATGCCTCTACAATTACGGTGTTACGCTACTATGTAGTACTATTACGTTGTTACGCTACTATATTGTATGACTCTGCTATTGCGGTTACCCTACTTTGCAGTATGCCTCTGCTATTATTGTGTTACGCTACTTAGTAGTATGTCTCCGCTATTACGTTGTTACGCTACTTAGTAGTATACCTCTGCTATTACTGTGTTACGCTACTTAATAGTATGCCTCCGCTATTACGTTGTTACACTACTTCGTAGTATGCCTCCTTTATTACTGTATTACGCTACTTTGTATTATGCTTCCGCTATTACTGTGTTACGCTATTATGTTGTGTGCCTCCGCTATTACGGGCTTACGCTACTATGTAGTGTGTCTCTACTATTACGGTGTTACGCTACTATCTAATATGCCTCTGTAATTATTTTCTTCGTTTCCCGCTTGACGACATGTTTGAGACGTTAGGCGACAAGCTTCTTCTATAAATGTAGGGTCCTCTTGAGAAGACAGAACATAGTCCAGCACAATTCTTTTAGCACCTACAAGAATTTTTCACAGCACATTAGCTATATTCATTGTTTAGTTTGCTCTGTTGTTATGGAAAGTACCGCTAGTGGAAGATCATCCTCATTCACAACTTCAGGAGCATCGATATCCAAATCCGGAAAATCAAAAGATAGCTTGATAGATGAACCTACATAAGGCTTCCTTGTATTGAAAGGATCTGAATACGAACAAAATTATTGTTAGTTTGTAGTTGCTAAATCAGAAAAATTTAAATACAAATAATACCATCATCAATTAAGTCTATGGGCTTCTCCGTGAAGTCCTCGGTATAATCCCGTGCATTTTCACTCTTAACTTTTACAAACTTATACTCAGATATTATCGGATTTGAGTATAAATATTCTACCTCCTCCGAACTCTCGCTTTCATCTCCGTTAACTACATTTTTTGGCATCATTATTAATATTCCTAAGGAAGGACTACAAATAATAACTTTACGTAATGGACACTACTTGTAGAAATTTATGTTTACCTTCGATAATTAGCACATCTTTCTCATTTCCGTCTGACGATACTATTCCTTTCATTTTTTTATCAGTAAGTACAGGATCTGGAAAAAAAATTGCATGTTCGTGTTAGATACGTCTTGTCGTATTTATTCATGCAAAAAAACTTTTTACAATATGAACATTTTCGTGTAATACAATTATAGGACAATGTTCCATAATTAGCAGAAAGACGTACCACATTATGATATTCACATGTCATTTTATCAGACTATATTAGAATACTACCAATTAGCGGATGTAGTTAATGTAATAGCAGAACAATTATTATTTTTAGCATGGACACATCTTGAATTTACAGATTACCTAGAATAACAGAACCTGCTAATTAACAATTTCAAACATTTCATATCATTTGGAAAACATTTTTCTACAAGATCAATTGTATTATAGGAAATAATTATCGTAATAGCATACTATTAGAATATTCTATCAGATAGTAGTATTTGTAATAACGGACATGTACTTGTTTATCATGCTTTTTTTTCCGCACTTGATTTTCTAATGCTTTTTTTTTGTTCATTATCATTTTCTTGTCATCTTTGCGCCGCGTACCTTCAACCGTCTTTACCTCTGCAGGACTAGTAGTGTTCTTCGCTGCACCCTTCTCCTCCGCTTTTTGTCTGGTGTTTTTGTTTTTATCTGAATTAATAATTCCCGATTAAACTAAAATTTCAGTTTCAATCACTATAATTAAATTGCCAAAAAATTATTTCATACCTATTGAAACAGTTGTGGCGCGTTTCGCAGAAGTTTCACCTCTATGTAGAATACCGGGATACAATCCTCTCTCTATTTCTCATGCTTCGTAGAACTCTTGTTTGACTTGAACAGTAGCCTTTTCTGTAGATGGTGGCTTGTGGCCGACGTAAGTCACCTCACAATCTTCATCATTGAGTGCCGGTGTTAAGCATTCTTGGCTCATGTTCATATTAAATGTTGGGAATACGAAATTATTCTCTTCTACTGTTCTACACTTCTTTCCAGCATCTTCAACTGCCTCATCATCACATTTTTTCTCCGTTTCTGACTTTTTTTCATTTTCTTTTTGTTCGAAGATCGCCGCTTGGCTAGGTTCCTCAGTCCCAACCTCCGAAGAAATTTTAGCACAACCATGACCTTCTTTACCAGGACTATCTTTTTTAATATCAGACTTAGACCTATCTTCAGCAGTACTTTCTTCTTCAATATCAGACATAGGTCTATCTTCAGCAGGAATGTTAGTCAGAGGAAGATATTTATTACCGACTTCTGTCGCTTCGCTTGTCTGAGCATTCTTGACCTCATCCACTTCACTTGTACTGTTCTTTAGATGTAATGTAACTTCAACTGGATCTTCAACTAGCCGAAGTTTCTTGTTGCTGATCTCCATAACTATAACATATTTTTCAAGCAATTTCTTATTGTTTTCATCTAAATCTGAAATGTATAATTAGATAAAATGTACAAATAATAATCATATATCACTAATTAGATATACTTACTATCAAAAGAAAGTCCAGATGATGTCCCACTAGTGGTCGACAGCCTACTACTACGTCGTAACGTGACTGTCTCGTTTAATGTTTTCTTTTTCCTCGGCTTCACAGATTTTTTTGCACTGATAGTTATACCAAATATCTCCTCGTACGTAGTTTCAACCTCAGCTTTCTGTTTCTCTCTTCTATCAAGTACAATGTTCATCCGCGTAGTAGAATGTCGTGGTAATGTCTTCTTCTTCGAATCATCAATCATTACTGCCTTCCCTTTCAACCTCCTCCTTTGGCCAGATTCTTCTGATTCGCTCTCTTCCGACCTAATTTCTTCTTCGACCGATTTCGACTCTGAGTTAGTACCATGACTACTTGTTGATGAACTAGAACCAGTTTCTGAAATACCATCGGATTTTTGTCTTTGCTCAGTCATATTTAATCTCTTCTCAAAAGAAATATCCTCTACAAAAATCTAAGAAATGAAGAATATCAAATTAAAAAATTATTCAGAAATTCACCAAACAGTTTAATCATGATAAATTTAAATCTATACCAGTTACTTGTTCGGGAAATATCAAAATATTAAATGAAGTACAAGAAGCCAGGATGACAATAACTTACCTCATCATCTTCCAGTTGGTCTAGCTTTTCTTTCAAGTAACTAATTGAACCTCCCCACTTCTTGTAATATGGTTTGTTGTCGATATAGTCACTGTATGGCGACACAACCATCGTGTGTTTGAATAACCAAATCTGAAAAGAAAAAATTTATCAAATTGTTGTCATCTACTAACCTTTATTAACAATATTCACAAGTAGAAAATTTGGTTCAATATATACCATTAGGCATATGACACAGCCATCTATGTAGAGTTTCGATGGCTCGTTTGTTCGTTTCCTGTGTACGACGCTGTCCCTACACTTCTCCATACGGTCGAAGAGCATAGATTCAACCTCGCAGGCGTAGAGAGGGGGGGAGAACTGGTGAGAGAGGATCTCGCATCCTGGGACATCACCAAAAACCCACATCCCAGCACGCAAAGAGGGGGGGAATACTGATAGTACAAGGTCTAACACACAGACCATAGTACTAAAAGACGTATCCCAAAGTATCTAATACGCAGAGGAGGGGGGAGTACTGGTGATACAGTATCCCGAACCCGGTCACAACCACCCAGCAACTAGAAGTCCGGATAGCCTAAGATGAGTTAAGGTACCTATTCTAGGGTTGGGGAGGTCCCAAGTCGAATCCTAGGAAGATCGACTTGCCTGAGGATCGACTTCCCTGGGATCGACTTCTGAATAAAGTCGATCACCAGGAAAGTCGACTCCCAGAAAGTCGATCTCTGGAAAGTCGATCTCGGGCCCCAATCTGATCAGTTAGGCGGTTAGGCGGTTACTGCCCAAATGACCAGATTACCCCCACGAGAACCCCTATAAATAGGAGGCATCCCCACTCATTAAAGGCAGGTCATTTGGAGCGAAAGGATTCCTAGCGAAGCAGAGCTCTGCGCACTTGAGTTCCGGTCCGATTTCCCGCGGAGTTCCCCGCTTGGCGCTTGCTTGTGCGTCTTGGAGTACTGGTCGGGTTTCACCCCCATCAGTAATCATCATCAAAAAAAGATTTACCTGTAGATTCATTCTTTTTCGTTACTTTTTCGTTATCAGGCGACATTAGTGAAACTACAAAAAAAATTTTAGCAGTGCATATACATTTGTTAGCAGAAACGGATATTCCTTCTAGAAAACATGAAATAGATGATGACCATTTCAAAACATAACAACAATGTATACACAGAAATTAAAGACAAAGAACATATATAATGAAACCAATGAATCGCTAACGAAAAAAATAAATAGAAAAACAGAAATGAAATAAAAATAGACAAGAAAAAGAGATAGAACCTGTAGTGCACGCTACCTGTACGAGAGAAACCAAAATACACAACAACAATCGAAATTTTAAATCAAACAAGATCTAATATATATATGAAGACCTAGGTTTTTATTCAAATGATTGGAAATATTTGTTTGAATATTTCCTACCTAAACGGTTTGCAATGTAAATGCAAACATCTATTGGGGGATGTTTTTGATGACATTACAAGTGTCAACTAAACAACGTTTGGGTTTAGATATTTAAACAAATTTTTTTAGGAAAAAAAAATTTACATTGTCATACTAGGTTTTGAAATCAGTATGGATTAAGCAAAAAAAAATAGTCGACTAATAGGAAGATAGCGTCGGAGATGGGTCCTTAAGAAACCTACCGTCGAAGACTACTACCGTACAGCGAGACGCGAGACGAGACTGCTACTGGACAGCGTGCTGAGGACGAACCGGGCAGCGAGATGAGGAAGGAGAGGACGGCGAGAGTGTACAAGCGTACAATGAGACGAGAGACGATTGATGTAAAAAATCGGAAGAAAAAGAGGACGATTTCCGGCCGGCAGTAGCTTGAGCAATCGGCTGAACAAGGGTTTAGGGGGTTTGGAGGGAGAGAACGAGATTGGAATGAATATTTTTTAGAAACAAATATTTAATTTTGTCTTCTAGTACATGCAATCAAAGCTTCTTCCTAGGCAGCTTTAATGTACGGTAGTACTTTCCAAAAATACAAGAAGCTATTTAAAAATTTTAAATTTTTACCCAGCCGGTTGCATGCAACCTGTTACACCTTCATCAGGTTGCTAGTTTTAAAATTCGACGGCCAAGATTGCTTCTTAAAACGGACGGATGACATGAAAAGGAGTTCTTATAAGAACGGTTCTTAACTGATATACACCCTATTTGTTTAATAATTAATTTTTAATTTTTTAGATTTTAAAAATGTCACGAAGAATGAAGCAATTACCTCGTAAGAGGGCTCCACCACCCAATCTTCAAGATACTTTCCGGTTTTATCTCCCGGTTCATCCTGCACCAGCACCTGTACGTCCAGCACCGGCCCCTCCCGCACCGCCGATACATGTTCGTCCAGCACCGCCCCCTCCAGTTCCGCAACCAACAACTCCGAAGAAAGTTGTTTATGAAACGGATTAGTTAATAATTAGACCCTTAGCTAGATTATCCGAAAATTAATGAACTTAATATTAATTGAATTATATTGTAATAGTCAATTAAGTTTTATCTAATTAATTATATTATTTGATAAAAATGTAATTTTTTAGGATAATGTCGAACATAATGAAAGTACCTGATAAAGTTTGGATAAGTTTAGATCGGTTTTCGAAAGAATACGGTGAGGGCTTAACTGCTTTCACTAATTTTAGCCTTTCGAATTCGACTCACCCAGAAGGCTATTTACCTTGTCCCTGCCAGAAGTCCTGCACGAATATTGAAGTGATTCTTAAAAGAAGATGAGAAAATATATTTTCATAAGTGGTTGGTTGAAAAATTACCACATTTGGACGCGTCACGGAGAGTTACCGAGTAGATATACCGAGAAAAAAGTTAAACGACAAGAGACAGTGCCGGAAACTGGTAACGACATGATTGGATTGGCTCGTGCGGCTTACGGAGAACATGTAGTCGTGAATACAGTCGAGAAAGAATACACGTGACGAAGATTCTATTGCAGAAAGTTATATCGCTGAAAAATCAATGACGTTTTGTTCTCGGTTTTTACAAAATGTCGAGACAAAATCAAATCGACCAGACTGATATAACGTTGAATATTTTACAATATAAACAGGTGCATCAATGTATATTGTTTGATCTCGAAAGTGTCGAACCATATCGAAAGAAACATTTAAAGCAATTGAAAGTTTCGTTTTCAAAACACGTGCAACTACGTTTGGAAAATTTACACTTCAAATAATTTGCAGAATGGTTTAAAAAACACATGTCCGAAGTCTAATAATCTGACACGTAATTGAATTCTATTTCGCGCGGATCAAGTTGTTTTACTTCAACTTATAGTGGTTACATTATGAATGAGTTAAAATTTCAGACATCAGAATTGACAAATTGTATATCGACGCAAAATAATGATATTTTTCTTTCTCCTACAACATCAACGTACGCTAAATTTTCGAATGATGCTCCGTTGATAGCAGAAATTGAATATCATGGATTATTAGAAAATGTTTTCGAAGTTTGTTACGGTTACACGAAAAAATATTGTCTGTTTGAATGTAAGTGGTACAATTCTGGAAAAGCAGGTACAAAAGTTGATGATTTTGGTGTCGTTTCATTAAATACGACACGAGAAAAATTTGGAAAAGAACCATTTATTTTGACAAATCAAGTTCAACAATGTTTTTACATTCAAAATTCAGTAGAATCTAATTGTAGTTCCATCCTTAAAATACAAAATAAAGATATTTTCGATGTCGATATAATGATAATTGTTGTAATTAAATTTTTAAATATTATATTATAATATAATCTTATATTTTAATATAATATCATGTTGATTGTAAATATTTCTTTTTTTCAGTAAAAAATAAGTCAACTACTTGCAATCGTCGAACGATATGAAAGACTCGAGCGACTAAATCGGATTCAACGTAGTTTTTACAAAAATATAGATTATTATTGTCATGTTTTTGCTTGTTTCCGTTGCGGAGTCAATAGTCATCATTTTCACGACTGTCCAAAAATATAATCGAGAAATCCTCAAACAATGGAAACCGGTCAAATTTTAGTGTTATGATACGAAGCTAGAGTGTTGAATGATTGTGGAGGCACACATTCATTCAAAATCGAATACTTCGAAGATTTGTTGTGTATGATAATAAAGAATGTAAATTATAATAAAAAAATGTTTAGTTGTTGTGTCAGACTAAGATCACGTATACGGGTGTCTGAGTATGTATTTAAATTAACTAATTTTATTTTAAAATTATAATATTTTAGATTATGTTAACGTTCTTCATTCTGGTCGGTGTTATCACATCGGTGTTATCACGCGATGGTTACATCTCGTCGTTCTTTCGAAGAGTCCAGAAGTGGTGGTTAATTTATTTTTAATAATTTAAATATTATCATGATTTTCTTAAATATTAAATCTTAAATATGTAAATTAAATGCGGGGTCATCCAAATCTAATGAGCCTCTAAAGAAGAAGGATCGTGGTCGCACAAAAGACCACCCCCATAACCATTCAGAAAAAGGTACAAAATAGAAGGTTATGTTTGACGATACAAACCAAACGACCGATGAAATAGCAAAGAAATTAGTCGCACAAATGGCTCATTTAGCAAAAGACCACACACTCTTTCCATATAACATTGAGTGACGTCATCAACCTAAACATAATTTTCATGACGCGTTGAAAATATTATCTGTAAGTATATATATTTTTTAAATATTTATTAATTTTTCAAAACTTATAAGTTTTGAATATGTAGACTGAATATGATTTGAGTGCAAGTCCAGCGGCACAAACTTATATCAATGGTAAGTTGAATAAACTCTGGAGGAGCAACCATAATTCATTGGTACAAAAATATGACGGAGATTCAGATATGAGTGAAGAGGATATTTTAGCAACACTTTCGTTTTATGTCAGCAAACCTCAATTTTTGAATAAATTGAGACAAGCACGATTGGAAAGAGAAATGGTATGTATATGTATATTTATTTGATATTAATAAATTTTTAAGTTATTATTTATTATTTTTTAAAATTTCAGAAATTTTCTAAATTAAATGTCATTAACCGAGCAAATCAAATGACATATCACGCTGGTTCAAAAGGATTAACGCAATGACGTCATGAATTGGTAATTATTAATATTTTATATTTAATTTATTTATATATCAATTAATTATGTTAATATAGAAACAACACGGAAGGAGTAAAGTCGAAGCTTGATCCGATACTTTAAAAATGATATATAAGAGAAACAATAAAGTTGTAAGTCTCTTTATTATTATATTTATTTTTCTATTTTATAATTTCAATTTTTATTTTTATATTTTTTCAGCATGAAGCCATCGAATTTATCAAAAGTCAAAAAAGAAAATCTTGGGCTGAAGTGGAATCTCTAACTCCATTGGTAGGTTTCATTATTTTTTGTTTTACATATTTTTCATTTATTTATTTTAAAAATACAGCAATTTATCGAAACGACAGTCAACAATACTTTCGGCAAAAATAAAAAGAATAGGATATTGGGGATTGGAGAAGCGGCCAGTATGGTTAGTACAACCAAAGAAAGATGGGCTTCTTCAAATTAGAAAGGAAAAGAGTCTGTCTCCGAAAACACGTCTGCTAATAACGATCGAAATATGTTGACGGAACAAGTCAAAAACTTGGAGGTATTTTAAATATAATTCATTAATTTTATTGATTATCGAACTCATTTATGTTTTAATTTTCAGAACAAGTATAACGAGAGTCAAAAAGGTATCACGAAATACAAGAAAAAGTTTCAATCAATGAAATCGACGTCCAAAGAGATGACTAAAGTTTTGAAGGGTTTCAGACTAGATTTGACGAACATTGCGATCACTTCGAAGTCCAGCATACCGTCTGCATTAAAATCATATCATTCGAATTCAGATTCAGACGACTAGATTTTTAACGAGTGTTGATTGATATTTTGTATTTTAATTTTTAAACTTCGAATGTTTAACGATTTTGTATTTCAATTTCCATTTTATTACAAAATATCGATTTCAATTCAACGATTTCATAATCGTGTTTCAAAACAATAACGATTCAAATGTTGGATTTAATAGGTTGTTTTAAAAAAAATTGCACAAACATTGTATGACGAAAATCCGTCATCGATACTATCGTATTACAGTTTACATGACGGATATCAGTCATCTATATACGAGGCCAACCGCCTGATGTACTTGTGATGGCGAATTTCCGCCATGTAATTTTTTTTGGTGAAAAATGGGGATGAATAATACATGGCGGTCTTTGGATGGCGGATATGAGGTTATAATGGCGGTAGTCGTTATGACGATCTTAAGATAGTGGATTTCCTCCATTGATCACTTATGATGGCGGAAATCCGCCATCTAAAGACCACCATCCTAGGTCTGTTTTCCAGAGTTGAACTAAGGAATCGTCGATTTGGGCTACCAAATCGCCGATTTGAGTGGTAAATCGCCGAGTTGAGGCCGAGATCGTCAGTACCTGGCAAACTGCCGATCTTGTTCCTTTGAACTTGTCGACCCTGCCACTAAATCCTCGATTCTCCCCCCAAATCGCCGACTTCCCGACCGTTACTCGGCGCCAGCTCGCGTCCTTAATGACACGCCATTAATGTCGGGCATGATCACCGTCGCGGATTGCACCCAGATGGCCCTATAAAAGGGCCGGGGTCCTCCTGGCACCATCCAAAGCATCAGTTTCATCCATTCTAGAGCAGGAAATATGGAGCAAATCGCCGATTATACACATCTAATCATCGATTTCTCCCGGAAGACTTGACGTAGAACGCGCGTCGTAGATTTCAGAGCCTCCGACATCAACTCACACCACCATGAGCTCTGGTAGCATTTCCCGTCCATCAGTAGGAGACGATAATAGATTGACGGATGAAAATATAGATTGTCATACATGACAAAAAAACAAATATGAAGACGAAAGAGAGTCACATACCGACGAGGAGGTGAAAGTTGAAGAAAAAAAGTGAAAGACGCCATGGGTTGCAGCAACTCCAGCGATCGGTGAGATGAAAACGAGTGCGTGAGGAGGTATGCAAGAAGAAGAAAAGAAGTATGGAAGAAATTTTGTACATAAAGTATAACTTTTAGAAAAAGTAAAGTAGATAAAGATATGTAGGTAAAATAGGTATAGATAAGTAGAAAAAGTAACGAGTGGTATTTTAAGTTTAAGAAGATGTGTGTCAAAATGATTAAAAAATAATATAATAAAGTGACGGTTAAGATCAACTATAACAACATCCAACGGCTTAGATAGGGTGAGTGTTTTTGAACTCACCCTATGCTGAGTTCACTGGAAAAAAGTTTTATTTTTATAATTAAATTTTAAAGTAAAATATAATATAGATTAAGAAAATATAATGGATATTTTTATAATTAAAATCCTAAATTATATTAATATATTATATAATATCTATTATAATTTTCGGATCCAAGTCTGGCTAATCTAGACCTGGACCCATTTACACCCCTAACTGCGAGAAGAATAAAAGCAATGGTCCAAATAATTTATTGGATTTGATTGTAAATGTGACATCAATGGGATGAAGTGTAATTAGAAGGTTAGTTAGGTTATTAATAGAATAAATTTTCTCTCTTCTTGAAACGATTTCTTCAATTATTTGACCTAATTTCTTCTTCTTCTTCTTCGATCTTATTGTAGTTAGGGCGTCAAATAAAGCCCGACTCACGAGCCCAACGAGTCGAGCCCAATGCTTAGGCTAGCCGAGCTTGATGGACTCGGTAGGAAGTATCAAAAATTAAAAAAAAAATATATTTAAAGAGAATAGAGATATAGCATAGATGGTAAAATGTTTCCTTAACATGCATGAGGTTATGAGTTTGATCTCCCATGTCTCTAAAATAATTATTTTAACATGCAGGTTAAGTTCGAGCCCGGACTCGGGAGCCCGAGCCGAGCCCGGCTCTATAAGCAAAAGCTCGGCTCGTGCCGTTTGACACCCTCAGTCGACATTTTCCGCTATCATCTTCTAATTTAAACTGAGAACTTGAGAAGGGTGTAAGTAGGGGTGACCGGGGATGGGGACAGGGAAATCCCCAATCCCAAAAATCGTCCCCGTACCTGGTCATATGACCGGGGACGGGGATCCCCGATCAAAATATTATTATTTTATTTTTATTATTTTAAACTAAAAATACTAATGTTACTAGTATGTACTACTTACTAATGTAATTAAAATATTGATTTAAATGTAAATAGTCTAAATAATTAAAAATTAACTAATCTAAATATAAATAGATAGTAATTTAGTTAATGTACAAAATTTATCGAAATATAAATTAATATTTAATAAAAAAGATCATAAAAAAATTAAGATAAAGTACGGTGGAACAAGAATGTCTTTTATCTTACCTTAGTTATTTTATTTAAACAATTTGCTTCAAAAAAAAAAAAATTATTTAAACAAGCGGTGGAACAATAGCGGCTAATACAGTAAGTCAGTAATACATTAGTTATTTCATTTAAAAAAATTTCAGACATGCGACAGTTTGCCTTAGGACAACGGTGGAACAAGAATCACAAGATGTCGACACTCGGCGATGGAACAAAGTTACAAGAATAAGAACGAGATTAATTTGATTAGGTTTAACTTTTAAATTTTTAATTAGGAATTTAGGATATGGATTTAATTTTACAATTTTAAATATAAATTTATCTATTTAATATATTGTATAAGGTTATTTATATAAATTATACCATATAAATTTTTTATAGGGTTTATATGCAATTTTTTCCAAGTACGGGGATTATCTGAGACGAGGATTTCGATCTCCATCCCGGTCGGG
This sequence comes from Zostera marina, assembly GCA_001185155.1. Taxonomy (NCBI): domain Eukaryota; kingdom Viridiplantae; phylum Streptophyta; class Magnoliopsida; order Alismatales; family Zosteraceae; genus Zostera; species Zostera marina. Next base: position 65,810 of record LFYR01001239.1, read on the forward strand.
GACGGAGATTTTTCTGTTTCGGGTAGAAAAGTCATCATCGTACCCATCCGTAAGCAAGAAAATTATGGCCATATGGTCCTTAATTTTAAATTTACAATATCCTTAATTATTAATTTATTATAATATTTACTAAATTATAATTTATAACTAACGAAGTAACGAGTAACTACCAGAATTCTTCTAATTGTTCTTCCAGTTTGGAAGAACTGGAGAATATAATTCAAATTACAACAAGTTCAAAAAAAAACGATGGCGAAAAGATTGCATCTTAGTTCTCAGATTGCAATAAAGTTGCAATCTTTCCATGCAAAAAAACATCCTCGCCTGCGTTTCCAATTCTCGACGTCTGGTTCGGAGAGTGAGAACGAATGGGAGAAACTTCTGAAATCTTTCGGCCTCAAAGAGCTTCAGAAGTCTCTGAATCAGATCACACCTCGCCGTCTCTGCCATTTTCTCGAACTCTCCATCGACTTCGAAACCTCTATGGAAATTTTCAACTGGGCAACTACCCAAAAGGGTTACGCTCACACGTTCGATGTGTACTACACGATCATCTACAAATTGGGTCAATTCGGAGAGTTTAGAACCATCGACGTCCTCCTACGGCAGTCCAAAGAGGAAGGTGTTGTGTTAAGAGAGCAGCTTTTTCTATTAATCATGAAGGCGTACAAGAGAGCCGGTTTGCCCAGTTGCGCGCTCAAGGTGCTTGATGAAATGTCTGACTTGTTTAATTGCCATCCAACCTCAAGATCTTACAATCTCGTTCTCGACATGTTGGTCGACGTTAATTGCAATGAAATGGTAAGAAAGCTCTTCTTCCGAATGGTTAACAGCGGAATCCACCCGACGGTTTTCACGTTCTCGGTGGTGGTCAAGGCTATGTGTGAGCTGCACGAGGTGGATTCGGCGTGCGCGTTACTGAAAGAAATGCCCAAACACGGCTGCGTTCCTGATTCCATGATCTACCAGAGGTTAATACATGCTCTTTGCCAGTGCAAGAGGGTGAAGGAGGCTTTGCGCCTTCTCGACGAGACGTTTCTGATGGGGTTTTCACCGGACATCTTCACATTCAACGAAATCGTCAACTGTCTTTCGAAAATGAAACTAATTACAGATGCCTTGAAACTAGTTGACAGAATGATTCTCCACGGTTGTACTCCAAATGCCATCACTTACGGGATCTTAATGCAGGGACTGTGTGAGAAAGGAAGAATGGATGAAGCCAGAGGATTATTGAATGACATTCCGAACCCAAATGTGGTTCTGTTTAACACCTTGATCAACGGGTACATATCACAGGGGAGATTCGACGTAGCCAGCGTTCTGATCTCCGATCACATGGTGCGAATTGGATTGAAACCCGACATTTTCACGTATAACATCATGATGAGGGGACATTGCAAAGCCGGGAACCTGGGTTCGGCCCTTACATTATTAGATGACATGAAGCTGAAAGGGTGCGTGCCCAATCTGGTGACATACACCTCGCTCATCGACGGGCTGTCTAAACGCCGGCAATGGGATGAAATTGGGAAAATTATGGAAGAGATGTCATCTGTGGGATTTAAACTTGAGATCGTTGGGTACAACACTCTTATATCCGCACTGTGCAAGGATAATAAGATGAGCGATGCGATTGGGTTGATTCGGAGAATGAAGAACGAAAATTGCAAACCTGACATAACTACCTTCAACTGTTTGATATATGGTTTGTGCGAGACTAACCGGTTAGACGAAGCTTTAGTGCTGTACAAAGACCTGCTGATCGAGGGTCTGATCGCGAATACCGCCACGTTTAACACGTTAATCCATCGCTTTCTAAAGAAAGGAAGGCACCAAGAGGCTTTGCAATTTGCAAACGAAATGGTATTCCGTGGCTGCCCCCTCGACTTGATCACTTACAATGGATTGCTGAAAGCCCTATGTAAATCCGGCGACATCGACAGAGCATTGGGAATGTACGAGGAGATGATCAGGCAGAGTGGAGTCGTGCCCAACAACATCTCGTACAATCTTGTCATTCACGGCCTCTCCAAGATCGGAAGGGTGCATGATGCTCTCCAACTGCTTAAAGAAATGCTTCATCGCGGGTGTACGCCGGATATCGTCGCCTATAATACTGTCATCAATGGTCTATGTAAGCTGGGAAAGTTGCACAATGCCTTGAATGTTTTGGATGACTTGTATGCCGAAGGACTAGTGTCTCCAGATGCTGTTACTTATAACATTCTAATCAGTTGGCACTGTAAAGCCAGAATGTTCGATTCCGGGCTCTCGCTTTTTCATAGAGCTTTGGCAACTGGAATCTTGCCTAATGCTAAAACATGGTATATACTTGTCAGAAATTGCATGCTACAATATCCAAACCTAGACATATCAATCTATGGAGCATGATTGGTTGGTTGGTTTCGTTGCCAACACTTTTCGACTTCTGCTTCAGTTCAGCCGGCTTCTTGCTGTCTGCAGGACATAACAAGATTAATGAAGGATATACTCACTATCACCGTATATATAACAGAAACATGAAGGTTAAACTGTTTGTTGTGGGAAATGAAGTATATATTATCAGTGGTGGTCTGGTGGAATTACAAAGAAGAAGAAACAAAACTTTTTGTTTGTTTCTTTTTCATACTTTATCCTCTCTTTGGTTCAGCCATCACTAGTCTCCTCTGCACTGTTGTTTTGATCGACGGTTTCATTGGTGGTGGTATCATTAGCAGGATCGTTGGTGGTTTCAGTTGCATTCATCATACCTGATAATGCCATTCTTGGATTCCAATCAAGTACATCATCGATAATGTTTGAAACGCGCTTTTGGTACCTGAAAATGCATCCATGTCGATGAAGTTAAGTGCAAATTAATGGAAGCCTTTTGTATTGAATCAAAAACTATTCAATTCTATAAGATTAATAACAACCTTGCTCTAGCAGCTTCATTTGGAGCATGGTGCCTTAGCAATAATATAACAACCACGGTAATTATTGCATATGTAAGTCTTGAAGTCCATTTGGCTCCTTCACCTTCTTCTTTCTTTGGCCAAAATTGGATCAATTCTCTAAAAGTTACTTCTTCTGCATTAATATTGGGGAAGAACCATATGGCTTTTCCAAGTAAGATCCACAGCGCACCGAAGACTATAGCCCTCACTGAATCATGATAATATGTTTCTCTTCAAATTTCAAATTGCAATAAGCTTAAATAATAAATAAATAATTACCTAAAAGCATGATCATAATGAAAAGTAGAGTTCCAACACAAGCATAGAGAACGACAATTTTGTATTGATATGGGTAGATTGGAAATAGGCACACTGCAAATGCCACAAGAGGCCAGAGAAACGAAAGGATTGTTTGCCATATTGTCCGGCTTTTCATAAATGTCCATGCAAAGAAAGCATCATTTTCGGAAAACAGCTGATCCTGTGTATACCGAGAAATACTATATGAATTTCAAAATATAACAGCCAAATAAAAAGTACCTAAGAATGACAGAAAGTTAAAACGTAATAGAATTAAGATTCTCAACAGTTAAGTTAAAGAATATAACCTAAATAGATTTAATAATACTTGATAATGTTATTTTTACCAAAGTTTCATGAATAAGTAATAAGTAAAAATTAAAAATACATACCATAAAGATCTCCAAGTGCTTAGGCCATGAAGACAACTTTTTCTTTCCAGGACGAAGAGTTTTCACTACGCGATCACACCGAACCAAGAGATTCTTGCTCAGTAGAGTATTAACAATATCTTCTGCATCTAAATCTTGATCGGATGCTAGTGTTTCCTTCACCTCTGGGTGCGTCTTTAAAAATGAAACAAAATCCTTTCCTCTAAAGTATTCAACCCTAGTCTCCTGTAAAATAGCCCACCTTGATTCCAGTTGTTTATTGTCTCTAACCTTTTCAGCAAATGTCTGAAACACATCTGATTTCTGAATAACAGCAAGTTAAGTAAGTCAGATATTATTATATTAAAGATTTAAAAGAGACAGCATTACAGAAACACTGAACTTTAAATAAGTAAAACGTAATAAAAACTAAAAGCTATGAATCCACCTAAAAGGATTAATGGACTAATTAACAAATTAGAACATTTATATTATTTCTCACAAACTCCCAAAAGGCAGGCAATTAATCCAAGATAGAATGAAATGTTTTAAATAAAATTGGGGACTTACTGCAATACTTTAAATAAAAATAAATAAAACTTCATGGATAAATTCTATTAAGCTCAGTACAAATAAATAACATAAATTACGTAATGGGTTATAACAAAATAGAATCTAGTAAAAATTTAGTTAGCCAGTTAGTTAGTTCAGTTACAAGTTTAGTATTACATAACACTTGTAACCTCAAGTTAATCATTCAATTGAATACAATTATTTTCTTTACTGGTCTACAGTGTTTACTTTTAAAGTTAGTTTAGTCAGCCTGCTGTTCTAGCAAATCGGATTGTTTAAGGTCAAGATTATCTCGACAACACTCGTTTATACCTCCAAGGTCAGTCAAACAACAAAGAAAAACATTAAAATATCCATCCACAGAGCAACACCAAAAATTTCTTATCAGCCAAAAAAGAAGAAGCCATATTTATCGATACACACGAAATTCAAGTGTATGTACAAGTGTACAACCCCCACCATAAAGTCTAAAGGAAAGGAAAATTGAAATACCCAATCTTGCAAAGTGGTCATCTAAGAGATGCATCTGAATTTTTAGAAATCAATTTAACAAAATCTCACCATCTGATCCATTTTCCAGAGTCAAATTCTCAAGGAGTGCCGATCAATAACGAAGAAGATAGATATATTGTTCCAATGCAGCAAAAAATTGAAAATGCGATCGACGGACAACATAACAAATCACGAAAAGAAAAAAACAAATCGAACTGAGAAGATGAAAAACTGTACAAGTGAACACATTGGATAATACCTTGGAATCTTCAAAATCGTTTCCATTTCGGTTCCCACTGCCACCTCCACGACGAACTCTCTTTTTTTCCGTGCCCGTTTTCTTCATTCTTTCACCGTGCTGTCCCCACCCTTCCCCTCCCCGTCTTCTGAGTTCTGACTTCCTCTTCTTCCTCTGTCGTTTTCGGGAATCGAAAACGGATCATCCATTAACCCGAATAAAGATATAAAATAACATCTTACTCTCCAATTCACAGTAGCAGTCCATCTAAGACTTTCGCTACTCTTTTTTGGGGCTACCCCAACGTCCCCCCCTTCATTACGAAAACCCTAACCCTAAAATCTAACCCTAATCCTAATTCCATCATCAAGTCGGAACCTTTCTACCCTTAGCATCCAAGAATAGTAATCGTAATAGTGACGCGACTGCCACCAGATCCGATCGGTTAAACGCGTCTTCGATGCTAGACGAAGTCGAAGAGGGTTTGGCCAAAAATATGTTGGGGGGTTTCAACGTTAATGATTCGAAACAGTTAGCGGAGATCCAGAGACTACGTATGAAGGGGGATGATGGGTTTTATCATGAAGAGATGATGCTTTTGATCGACTTGGAGTTGCACAAGATCCCACTGAGGTTGCCTACTGCTTTTTTAAATGTTTGTTGGAATATTATGGTTAAATGCCTTACCAAGTTGACTGTTCGAAATTTTTCCATAAGGTTCGTTTTCTTCCTTCTTTTTTCAGTTTTTTTTTTTGAGATGTTTTTTCTGATTTCATTTTTCAAAAAATAAGTGCACATTGAATATTTAGTGTGTGTCCAGTGTGGGTATGGTTAATAATCTCAGTGTTTATGTCTTTTGCAACTGGTGCTCTGAAAGCTAAGCGTATTTTGTCATTATAGCCTTTTTTCATTGCTTCTCGCATCATATATAACATAGGTGTCATCTAGGTTTTTTATGCTACTTACTTATGAGTTTATTACTGTATCGGTAGTCAGCTAGCTATCTATGAGTTATTACATCATGCATAATGTTATATCACAGAAAATAAGAAATATATTGGGCCAGTTATGCATCGACTAAGGTGTGACATGAATATATTAACTGAATAACTGTTTTAGATTTCAGTGACATTGTGAAGTTGTAATTTCACTACAATTTTAATTTATCATCTAGAATAGATCATTCACACAATACTACTGGGAAAGGCCTATTTCATATCTAATGAAATTTTAATCTTATCAAAAAAAAATTCACCCAATAGTGTTTTACGTCTTTTCATGAGTTGAAAGGATTGCTGTTTAATTCGACCAATTTCATTTTGTGTATTTAAAATGCATGATTTTATACACGATTTTACAGCACAACACAACAGGGATTTTTTTTGCAAAATGGTGACTATAGAGGTATTAAGAGTTTAATACAACACACATTCCACAATATGATCATTCAGATATCTTCTTTTGATATTATAATTTATAATGCCACACTTTAATAGATAAATAAATAATATAATACATTGCTATCAAATAGTTGATAAATCCACTTGTTAAACTGTTCATGGCTTTATGCAGGTACCTCCCTCTGGAAATTGGTTTCCTTCAGAAACTTGAAGAACTCGATCTTTCGTTCAATAAATTGACGACTTTGCCCAATGGTATCGTGCAGCTGTGTTCTCTTAAATTATTGAGAGTTTCTTATAATAAATTGGTGGATCTCCCTGTTAGTCTCTCTAATCTTTCTCAGCTGGAAATTTTGGACTTGTCAAACAATAGACTATTGTCATTGGAGCATATTAATTTTTCTTCAATGGTTTCCCTTCGGATCTTAAATATTCAGGTTTCTTCTTCTGACATAAATACTGTTTTTAATGATTAGTTAATCTCTATATAACTATTGTTTTTTATAGGTGCATATGTGTTTCCATATGCTACCTAGGCATGTAAATGGTATACCGAAATCTGTATTTGTATCTGTTTTCGAATTTGAATATGTCTATTCGAATTCAGATTTCTGGATTTTGGATTTGGATACCAAAAATGATGTCCGGAAATTATCCGGTCGGATTCGGATATCTGCAATATCCGCCGTTAAAATCCGAATTTGGTTGATCATTCTGGATGTGGATATCCGGATATCCGAATAAATATATAATAATAATATTTACTAATATTATTAGTAATTTTTAATTGTTATTTATAAACTTATATTATTATTTAGGATTTTAGGGTGATTAGTTGACTATTAATTAACTTTTTTAAGGGTGATTTTATACTTTTATGGTTTCCTAGAGTTTTCTATAAAAAGTTATCCGGATTCGGATTATCCGGATATTATCCGAATTCGGATTTAGATACCAGAGTACGCCGAACTGAATCCGTCCGATATACAAACCTAATGCTACCAGTTGCAATCTCCCCCATTGCTTAATCAGGGGGTAGCCTATTTACGGTCCTTAGCTGAATCCTAGTCGGATTTAAAAAGATCCGACCTTACTCATTTGTTAAATAAATATAAAAAAAATCATTGAAAATAAAAAGATTTGAATGGCAAAGATGGTGGCAAAGGAAGAAATGAACTTAATATTATCAGTTGGATGTGTTAACTTTCTAATTAGATATTTTGATTAGACATTATATGTCTATTTCTACTTCTATTTCAATCTAAGTCTACAAAAGACTTATTATATTTAGTATTTTGTTTTGAAATTAGTACAGGGTATTATATATATGTTCGTGTAAAATAGAAAAAATGTGTAAAATGTACATGAAATTTTTCATCGCCTAATGGGTCTCCCATAGGCGGATGTGTGTACCATGGCATCGTCTAGTCGTCTTGCCGTCTGAAAAACCTTGTACATGACTATGTTAGTTTAATTTAATGTATCATGTAGATCTGTGCTTTATATATATTGTATCATTTCTTTTTATTTAATTTTTTTTCCATTCCAGGACAATATGTTGCTCAACTGTTTTCAAATCCCTTCAAGGATAATCTGTCAAATAACAGGTGATCATACCTATTCTATAAGGAATACTAATATAAGTCTCTCTGAAAATGATGACATTGACATGGATATTCATAGTAACAGTGGAAGGCAGTGCTCTAACAGTAAGATGCCATAACAACTTTGTCTTATAAGTTATAATCTTTTATGATAATTTCATCATCATAGAGTTGGAATCTTATTGTCAGAATTGAAATTCAGGTCTTTGCTGCACTACCTCAACATTGAGTTCACAAAAAATTATAAAGGGATGGAAACCCTGTGATTCCCGTCAAGATATAGCTCGTCAGGAGCGCTTAAACTATAGTAGGAATTGCAAAGGTCATGTTCACAATGAAGATAAAAATATGATAATCGATGAATGTGATAGTAATGATAGTCTCTCGATGATAGAAAATGAAGCTGATGAATTTGAGTTTCAAGAAGATGAAGCGACACTCTCTGATTTTTCAGCGATACAGGAATATAATGTTGACCTGTTTGATGGTGATGGAAATAACACTAAAGTATTTAAAACAAAAAACAATAAACAAAATGATAATGATTCCACAAGTGTCCACTCCTGTATTTCCCAGTCTTCTGGAATAGATAAACTGTGCGAAAATGAAAGTGAAGCAAACAGCTATGGTCATTCATTTTACAAAATATGTCCATCCGTGCTACCAATTGAAATTCCTTGTTCTCAATCATCTAAGCCGTATTTGAATTCTAAACGGCAATTAGATGAGGATAATGATGGTCCCAAACCCAAAAAGATAAAAATGCTTGTAGATGAACATATTGATATATCTTCGAAGTACAGCAGTGAGTCACTTTGTGGTATAGATGACCTTCTTCCAGATGGGTTCTATGATGCTGGACGTGATCGCCCTTTTAGGCCTCTGCAAAATTATTTGAAGGCTTCCTGCATGGATTCTCGGGAAATTATTCTTCTAGACAGGTCAGACATATTTTTAAAAACTTCAATAAATATTACAATTATGGAACCATTTTAAAGTTACTGTTTGATTTTGATTTGAACTATTTTTAAAGTTTAAAGTTTAAACTATATGTGTCAGACATATTTTTAAAAACTTCAATAAATATTACAAGCATAGATTAAAAAGCGATGCTTAAAGCGTCGCTTTAATAGCTTAAAGCGGAAAAGCGCTCCTGGAGGAGCGCTTTCCAAATCGCTTTTTTAAGCGGGTGAGTGGGTCGGGTTGGGTCGGGTTAGTGGGTTTCTACCCATCACCGGGCAGTAGAAGCTTGGAGGAGGGAGGAGGAGAAAGATCTGTAAGATGCAGTAGAAGCAAACTCTTGAAACAGATTTCTTCCTCTTTTATAGCTGCTGGAAGTTTCTCATGGTCCAGCACCTGTCTGGCCAGGTGTCTTCCCAAATTAGACACCTGGTTGGTTTGTTACACCTATAAATATTACACCTATAAATATTCATCACCTGGTTGGTTTGTTAAACGTGTAATATAAGTTATATTACACCTATAAATATTACATGTTTACTGTAGTAAATGTTATATTACACCTATAAATATTTATAACAGGGGTATATATTTGAAAAAAATATATTTATAGGATTTGAAAAAAAATAATACAGGAATATATATGCAATTTTCTAAAAAATTGCATATATTTACGAAAATGCCATTATCGCTTTTTTAGCTTTTAAGCGCGCTAAAGCGTTAAAAAAGCTAAAAATGCGCTGATTGGAAATTGGGAGCGCTTTATGCTTTTTAAAACTATGATTACAAGTATGGAACCATTTTAAAGTTACTGTTTGATTTTTATTTGAACTATTTTTAAAGTTTAAACTATATGTGTGTTTTTACGAATTAAAGCTTTCATTGCAAATTAAAGAGGAATGAAAGCTTTAATTCGTAAAAAAACACACATATAGTTTAAACTTTAAAAATAGTTCAAATAAAAATCAAACAGTAACTTTAAAATGGTTCCATACTTGTAATCATAGTTTTAAAAAGCATAAAGCGCTCCCAATTTCCAATCAGCGCATTTTTAGCTTTTTTAACGCTTTAGCGCGCTTAAAGCTAAAAAAGCGATAATGGCATTTTCGTAAATATATGCAATTTTTTAGCTTTTTTAGAAAATTGCATATATATTCCTATATTTTTTTTTTCAAATCCTATAAATATTTTTTTTTCAAATATATACCCCTGTTATAAATATTTATAGATGTAATATAACATTTACTGCAGTAAACATGTAATATTTATAGGTGTAATATAACTTATATCTACAATGAAAGCTTTAATTCATTGGGCTCTGCCTAGGGATGTTTGATTTTTTGATGAAAGTAGGGTAAGGCAAAGCCCAATGTTACATATGTAGTAAAAAGCATGTAAAAGCATTGTCTTATATAGTTGTACCATAAGTAACTAGCCAGAGACTGGTGCCTTAAGAGGTTGGACTCCCATAGATTTATGGTTTGAATTTAAATCTGAGTAAGATTGAGCTTCTTATAGGTTGTGGCATCATGAACGATACTCACATCTTTAATGATTTCTCTGTTTACAATTTCTGGGAACCTCAGTGTATGTTGTTTTAATCTTCTATTCCTTTCACACCATATGTGCCAGGAGAGTGAGGCTAGAAACAGCCAATGCAAATCCCAAAAGCTAGCTTTGTGAGTGAATTTTTGAATTGTTTCCATAATATGTGTTTGACAATATATAACTATATAGAGGTGACAGAAGTCACCGGGGAGATTAACTAGTTTAAACCACCCCATAATCCCCAGGTCATTAGTCCCAAACAACCCTCTAATCCAAAATGAAATACAAGAAGCTATACGCTCATGGGCGTCCATCCTCTTGAGGCTTCAGTCCTTGGCTAATTAGTTAGGGCCACATCTGTACAAGCGATAGACAATGTTTTGCATTTAATATTTTTTTACATTTACTGTATTTGCATTCTAAAAAAAACATATAACTATGTAGGTAATACCGTAATATCCTAAAATTCACACATTCCTGATTTTTTTTTGATAGAAGTAAAATTTTTCATTAATAAAATTATGGGCAATGTGCATGTAAATTGAAGATAAAAGAAGATTAGATGAGAATGAGCTAGGCTCATAGACTCTTTCCTATATAAGATTAACAACCAGTGACATATTGACCAGTTGTCTTGCACTCTTGCCTAAAGTGGTTGGTCTCCCATATTTTAAATCCTCAATTGGGAGCAACAACCTTTTATGAAATCCAATTTGCAGGAGAGGTTCATGTCCCTGCTCCTTGGTGATTTCCCTAACGACAATTTTAGGAAGCCTTAGGATGTGTTACATGAGTCTCTTTTTTTTAGTCCACAATTGTCAAGCAACACGTCCTATGGAGTTTCATAGTAGGCCCCGAGAAGGTGATTTGTAAGTGAATTTCTGGCAAACTTCAATTAGATCTTCTATTATGATATTTGGTCTTGAAGTCCTAATAGGCTGGGTTTGGGAATGTTGGCTGAGGCATGTTATTGGGATTGGATCCCTCATTCTCTTATTTTATGAAGGTGGTGGGTGAGGTGGTTCCATTTAATTTTTCGTATGATGTTTAAATACTTAGTGGGCATATTGGTCCATATGCCCAAGGCCAATTGGTCCTTGCGGCTTTTATCTCTCAATATTTCAGTAATGGCTGCTAGAGAGATTAGGGGTTTACCTAGATTTTATTGCACATTCCAGATTTATGCAAAACAAAAATTATTTTCACCAGGAATATATACCATAATTCTTGCATCAAAAGTTAAAAGTCATGGAAAATTTCAGTAGAAAATTAACTTATTTTAATGAAAAATCCATAGAAAATAGTTCTACAGGATTGGGAAATATATTTGATTTTTTTTCTTAATGTTTTTCTGTCATTAACATTCCAGACTGTATTTTCTGGGTTTATATTTCAGAGAAAAAGATGAGGAATTGGGATCAATTGTGTTGTCTGCTCAAATATTGCTATCCAGATTAAAAGGCACCTATGGTTTAAGTAAAAGAAAACCACTTGAAGTCCATGATTTTCAAAGAGCATCTATGCTTGCTCTCTTTGTTTCAGATTGTTTTGGTGGCCGGGACAGAAGTTTATCGATTTTGAGGATGCGAATGAGCATAGTCGGCTCAAACAAGCAGGAGCCTTTTATTTGCACATGTCCTCCTATGAATATTTATGAGAACAAAGAAGAATCTCATGAAACACATGGTTCGATACAAAGTTTCAGTTTTACTGATCTTTGTGAGAACTCATTGCGGATAATCAAGGAAACGCGAAACTCTAGTATCGTTCCATTAGGTAGTCTACGATTCGGTGTTTGTAGGCATAGAGCAGTACTCATGAAGGTAGTTTTTAAGGCACTTCATTATTTTCATTTCTTTTATTCTGATACTATCATACTAACGATTTTTGCAATATTTGTTTTAGTATTTGTGTGATCGGATGGATCCTCCTATTCCGTGTGAACTTGTAAGAGGTTATCTTGATTTCATGCCACATGCTTGGAACACCATTCTTGTACGGCAAGAGCAGTCATGTTCACGAATGATTGTTGATACGTGTTATCCAACTGATATAAGAGACGAAAGCGACCCTGAGTATTTTTGCAGGTGATACTTTTTAAGTATTTTAAAGGTCATTTTTAGATAATCTGCTTATTGGAACTTTATTTGTTTTGAAATTAGAAATTTAAACCTCAAATTGTGTATTTAATATAATTAATAGTATTACATAACTTTGGTTTTAAACAGCTCAACTTTATTTTTGATGGTTAATTTTTTCAGGTATATTCCACTGAGTAGTATTGTAACTTCATTAACAAATGAAAAACCTACTTTTCATGGTAATTCGTTTCCTTCTCTTCTACTATATCCTCTGAAAACTGAAAGTTTATCACATCATTCAGTAAGACGCTGCAAATTTGGCAATCTTGATGCTGCTGCAAAGGTTTAACACTCTGAGCCCTCATTTTATATATTTGTATTCATCTCATTTTATAAATTATTTTTCATTGTATTTGATAAAAAAAGCTAATGCTTGCTTGTCTTCTATCTATGTTCAATTCCAAATGAACATGCCAATATAAGGATGCATAGCAGCATTCTTTTTTTTTGTTCTGTGGTGAAATATATTTTTTTTGTTCTGTGGTATAAGCAGCTGTTGTTTTTTATTTTTGTGATTTCCATTTACGTTGTGCAGATGAAAGATATAAATTTTCATGGTGTTTCTGAAGAAGTTGCTAAAATTTTCGAATACACCTTCTTAGGAGAAGTTCGAATGCTTCGTGCTCTGAAGAACCACAGCTGTATAGTAAAGATTTTTGGCCACCAGCTTTCTTCTAAGTGGGTTGTTGCAGAAGATGGGAATGGTGAACATAAATTTTTAAAGTCTGTGATTGTGATGGAGTATATAGAAGGTGGTTCACTGAAGGTTTGTTTTTTCCCATTTAATCTCCTTTCCTTTTATTTTCTAGTTTATATAAATTTATTAAATGCCATGCAGAGTTATATGGATAGACTGTCAAAGGGAGGTGAAAAACATGTTCCATTGGATTTAATTTTACATATTGCTCGAGAGGTGGCATGTGCTTTGGTTGAAGTGCATTCCAAGAAAATCATTCATAGGGATGTTAAAAGTGAAAATATTCTTATTGATTTTGGCAAAATGAGGGATAATGGGTTTCCAGTCGTGAAACTTACCGACTTTGATAGGGCCATTCCTCTTCGATCTTTCTTGCATACTTGTTGCATTGGTCACTTTGGAATACATCCACCCAATGTTTGTGTTGGGACACCTCGGTGGATGGCTCCTGAGGTGTTCCAAGCCCTACATAATAGGTCTCCATATGGTTTGGTAAGTTCACTCAAAATGAAGCAATTTTTGTGAATGATAATTAGTCTGACGATCTCTCTTTCTGATCTTTTGTTGTATTTTTATTTGCAGGAAGTGGATATTTGGTCCTATGGATGTTTGATTTTTGAATTACTGACTCTAAAAATTCCTAATGAGGGTCTTTCCGAATTGGAATTATGTAACATTTTGCAGGTAATAGATTTCCCATTATATTTCAGAATCTACTGATAATATTTGATCCGTTAACTTTATTCCTTGTTATACTACATATATTTCTTAAAATTCATGGATGTATTAATTTTGATTTGTCCCTGCTAAATATTTTTTGATACTGAATTTGATCATTGGTCTCCATGTGAACAGCTGAAACAACGTCCCAAACTAACCCCAGAGCTCGAGGAATTAGTACCATCCAATAAATACACAGAAGATCATTCCTTAGCATGTTCTTATTCTGAAACTGAGTTTAGAAAATTGAAGTTTGTAATAAAATTATTCTATCTATGTACTAGTGGTGATCCAGCCGAGCGCCCTACTGCCAGACAGATCCATGAGATGCTCTATGACATTTGACCAATTAATTTCGTCATATTTGCAGTACCCATTTGGTGGTGGCTGCAGTAATAATCTATTCCATTTTTTTTTCTTAGGTGGTACCGTGGTGAGTGATTAGATGAGAGAGTTTACGATTATAATTATTAAATTGTAAATGTAAACAGGAAAATCTTTTAATATAAATTCAAATTAGTTCTTTCTTTATAATTCATTTTAATCATTTTAATCATTTTAATGTATGAAAGACTGATTGACTCGCTGTCTCACTGGAAGTAGTTGACGGGGTGATGAATGTGATCTTGCCTGAAGAACAAAGCAAAGAATACATGATTATTCCTTGCCTGAAGAACAAGGCAAGGAATTCCGAAAATAACGAGTATTTACACGGGCTGCAGTTCGTCTGATCAAACCTTTTTTCAACAGTTTGTTGACAATATTTCCGCCTCCCGTGGGCTCATACTATAATGCGGTAGATTCGGAAGGGCAGTTCACTCAAGTCTGTAAAACTCAGTTGTATATTCATTTACAGTTGTATACCTCTCCGCTTGTCTACAATTCTGATACTGTTAACACGTGATTTCTTTTTTGGTTCACTGTGTTTATCCCAATTCGTATAGTCATCCATGGAATTGAATTTGTAAAGATGAATTACCATTGTATCTATATCTTCCTTGTTTGGACAATAATATTTAGTGCAAAGACATTTAATTTGTTATCCTTCACCAATGATACTTAAATGTATCAATGAGAAATCTAAAAATCGATCGACACCACACACAAATACACGAGTTGCTGATATCCCTCATATTATCTAGTCGTTTGAACATTCAACTTCGATCGATCGTTGTTCACTCTACAAAATACATAAAAAATCTACATTTATTGGATACAAGTAGACGACAAAATAAGATATATATCTATATTTACTAATTTGTGATAATCTAAATTTTACCATGACTCTACTAGAATTTAGATTTCACGCTTAGTCGACCTATTCAATTTCATTCAATCGAGAATAATAAAAATAAATTTTTTTTTTGAAACATATAAATCTAATTAAACTTTTAAGTTATCTTATAATAAAAAACTACAATTTTTTCTAATATTTAACTACAATTATCACCGACATTAACTGAAAAGCAAACTTTATTGTCGTTCGAGATCACTACAATGTGATCACGATATGCGGAAAAAAGAATTCGAGATGCACAATCTACAAACCTTAAATATTTTTTCATGATGTCTCTTATTCAAAAGCAATACATATTGGATATACTGGAAGTTGGTGGGGATGAAAGAATGCTAACCAATTAGCACACCAATGGAGTTAAAGAAGAATGGAAATATTGAATCAAACGTATTTCATATTCCAACATTATACAGAAATTTAGTAGACAACCTTTAGTATTTAACTTAAACAAGACCAGATATAACGTACATTCTTATAAGTTAGAGTGTCAAATTTAGCTCGGCTTGTTAAGCTTAATCATAGGTCTAGGCTTGTAATCAAGCTAAATGAGACGAGCCTAAGCTTGGACTGACGAAGTCGAGCTCATTGACTCGGTACGCTCGTTAGGCTCGATAATAATACTATATAATATATTTTCATTCAATTTTCATAAAGAAATTATGGTTAAATGTTTATTCATTTAAGAGTTAAGTGGTCTTAGGTTTAGATCTTGAGTTTGGTTTCGAGCCGAGATCAAGCTTGGTCGGCCGAGTCTGATTACAACCTTAACGAGCCGAACCCATGCTTAATTATCTCTACATCTCGAAGCGTGGCTCGTTGACACCCTATTCACAATAAATGTAGCATCCCAATCAATGACTATACCCACTGATAAAACGGAACTGGGTTGGAGCAACCCTAGTCCAGAATACTGTTCTATTGCAACCGCCCACTCTGTTTTTCCTCATCGATCTCTAAGTGTCGTCTATATCATTAGTGCTTTCAATCCCTCTTGCCTGCCGGGCCTTGCTTTGGATCCGATCGTCATCTGAAGATATTCAGAAGATCAAGATTTGCAAACACTACACACAAAAAAAACATATCAAACGCATGTTCTTTACTTAAGAGATCCTAAACAGGAACGTATATATTCCATTAAATTCAATATTGATAGTACAGGGTCCGACACACAGACCATAGTACTAAAAGACGTATCCCAAAGTACCTAGTACGCAGAGGAGGGGGGAGTACTGGTGATACAGTATCCCGAACACGGTCATAACCTACCAGCAACTAGAAGTCCGGATAGCCTAAGATGAGCTGAGGTATCTATTCTAGGGTTATGGAGGTCCCAGGTCGAATCCTAGGAAGATCGACTTTCCTGAGGATCGACTTCCCTGGGATCGACTTTTGAGTAAAGTCGATCCAGGAAAAGTCGACCCCCAGAAAGTCGATCTCTGGAAAGTCGACCCCTGGACCCAATCTGATCAGTTAGGCAGTTAGGCGGTTACTGCCCAAATGACCAGATTGACCCCATAAGAACCCCTATAAATAGAGGGCACCCCCCACTCATTGGAGGAGGTCATTTTGGAGAAGAAGAATTCCTAGCGAAGCAGAGCTCTGCACACTTGAGTTCCGGTCCGGTTTCCCGCGGAGTTCCCCGCTTGGCGCTTGCTTGCGCGTCTTGGAGTACTGGTCGGGTTTCACCCCCATCAGTATCCAAACTCAGGTGCCACAAATCATGTGACAAATCAGGTGGCAAATATTCAGAAAATGTCACCATATGAAGGTAATCGAATGATTTTTGCTGCAAATGGTAATCCTATGCCTATTACACATACTGGATCTTCTGCTTTTATTTTTAATAACAAGAATTTTGTTATTAATGATTTGCTATGTGTTCCATCGGCATCCAAGAACTTGCTATCTGTGAAGAAATTTTGCACTGATAATTGTGTATCTATTGAATTTCATCCACAGAAGGTAATGGTAAAAGATCTGGATTCAGGAGAGTTGCTAATTGAAGGAGATTCTAGAGATGGATTATACAAGCTTCCTGTCCAAATAAATCAAATGGAGGTCAATCAAGTGATAGAAGGGAAGGCTACAGCTAGAACTTGGCACCATCGATTGGGACACCTCCACACTAGAGCTATGAAGTCAATGGCTAAGAAAAAAATCATTAAATTTTCAGATATTTGTAATAATGATATTAATTGTGATTTTTGTCATATCAGCAAAATTCACAAAAATCCACATATATCAAGAAATACGATTTATGCCAATCCTTTGCAGCTTATATTCACTGATGTATGGAGTCCAGCACCATGTAGTTCTAATGAAGGGTATAAATACTATTTGAACTTTGTAGATGCATCGACAAATTATAATTGGCTATATCTCCTTCGAGCAAAATCAGAAGTTTCTGAATGTTTTCTCAGATTTCGTGTGTTGGCAGAAAAACAATACGATTTTAAGATCAAGGCATTACAAACTGACAATGCCAAGGAGTTCTTAAAGCTAGATGAAATTCTGAATAAAAATAGAATTGTGCACAGATTGAGTTGTCCTCACACTCACCCACAGATGGGTAAAGTTAAGAGAAGGCATCGACATATTGTCGACACTGGACTTGCTATATTAAAGCATGCTAGCTTGCCCACTGAATTTTGGGATTATGCATTTATGACTGCAATTCACATCTACAATTGCAATCCTACTCGGTTGTTAGAAGGCAAATCACCATTCGAAGCTTTATTTCAACAGTCTCCGGAATATGATAAATTAAGGGCATTTGGTTGTAAATGTTTTCCTAATTTACGTCTATATCGAACTAATAAATTGCAGGACAAATCAAAGCCTTGCATTTTCTTAGGATATCCGACTACATGTGATGGTTACATATGTATGAATCCCGATGATGGGAAGGTGTATATTTCCAGAGATGTTATATTCAGAGAAGATGATTTCTCTTTAAGTGAGAAATTAAATAATATTTTTCAGACCCCTAATCAGGCAATTCAGAATGCAGGGAATGTCATAACAGTGGAAAATATTTCCCAATCAGACGATGCAATGGCAAGCACAGATGTGAACACAAGTCCAGAGAACAGATCTGATTCAGTTCATACTACTCAGTCTGTTCATCCTGAGCCTATTAGTAGAACTGTAGAAGTACTTCTCAAAACAGTCCATTAATTCAAACTCAAGATGTCACTCCGACATCTCATTCAGATCCAATTAATCCAGTTGATCAGATATCCTCTCCAATTTCTTCAGATTCAAACTCTAGAGATGAGTTCTCAATTTCAAAATCAGTAAAATTAACTGATTATGAGAGGCGCCCCTTCACTAGAGGAGCTGCAGGGATTAAGAAGCCTAATCCTAGGTATGCACTGTCTATATCAGCTTCTGAAATTTCAGTTCCATCTTCAGTCAAGCAAGCTTTGGAGAATGAAGGATGGAAATTAGCTATGAAGAAAGAATACGATGCGCTCGTTAATAATGGCACATGGGAGTTGGTACCAAGGATGCCGACAGACAATGTGATTAATTCTATATGGCTGTTTAAAGTCAAAGAAAAATCAGATGGCAGTGTGGACAGATTGAAGGCAAGGCTAGTGGCAAATGGGAGTAATCAGATTGAAGGCAGAGATTACAATGAGACATTCAGTCCAGTTGTAAAATCTGTATCTATTCGTGCAGTATTAACTATTGCAGTCTCAAGAGGTTGGAAACTTAATCAAATTGACATAGGTAATGCATTTTTATATGGTCAATTGGAAGAGAGAATTTTAATGCGTCAACCTAAAGGCTTTATGAATGAATCATGTCCAAATCACGTCTGCCTATTGAAGAAAGCTATCTATGGTCTCAAACAATCTTCAAGGATGTGGTTTCGTAGACTAAAAATGGTGCTGAATTTAATGGGTTTTATACCAAGCCAATCTGATCCTTCATTGTTTGTGCACTTAGATGAATATACAATTTATATACTTGTCTATGTTGATGATATGATTATCACAGGATCAGATACAGCTAAAGTTGATAAAGTGCTTGCAAAATTGGGTGAAGAATTCGCTGTCCACAAGCTAGGAGAATTGAGTTATTTTTTGGGTATTAGAGTCCAAAATCATTTACATAGGCTATTCTTAGATCAGCAATTATATCTTGTGAACTTGCTGAAATTTAATAAATTTGACAATTTAAAACCATCTCCTACTCCAATGAAAGCAAATTCAGACCTATATTCAGAAGAAGATATGATTTCAAATCCTACTGATTATCGAAGAATTGTAGGATCGTTGCAGTATCTTACTTTATCACGTCCTGACATCTCCTTTGTGGTAAGTAAATTGGTTCAACATTTGGAGAAACCCAAACCTATTCACTGGACTGCTATGAAGAGAGTATTGAGATATCTCTCTGGTACTCAAAATATGGGAATTATCTTGAGAAAAGTAGTTGATTTTAACATTACAGCATACTGCGATGCAGATTGGGTCAATGATGTGGTTGACAGAAGAAGTCAAACAGGATACATGATATATATTGAGGATTCTTTAATTTCTTGGGCTTCTAAAAGCAGTCTACTGTTGCTAGGTCAAGCACAGAATCTGAATTTAGAGCTATTGCATTAACAGTCGCTGAGATTGAATGGATTAATTCTCTATTGAAAGAATTGGGAATTTATTTGAAATCACCTTACAAGCTGTTTTCTAATAATTTAGGAGCAACTCATTTGGCTCAAGGTTCCGGGTGCGCGCGCATATGCGATGATGCGCCCCCAGAGGGAGATGCGCCAGGCGCATCTCCCTTAGCCGGATCCGGGTAAAATCCGACCCGGATCCAGGCCTGTTTTAAGTTATTTAAATAACTTAAAACAGTGTTTTGTTTTTATTTTTTAAAAAAAGGCAAAAAAAATTTATTTTAAGACCTTATAAATTTTTAGCATAAAAATTTATACATTGGTCCATAAAAAGAGCTATATTATTTTTAATATAAGCTCCTCCCACTCTTTAGACTTCATATTTGTTTTAGACAAAATGAATCTTTATTTATAGACCAACCTTCTTTGTGTTTTTTGAATTCTATCGATGTGGGACTAAAAATGTGTGGTTAAATAAATTATTATTATAGAGTATTTTTTATGTTGTAGATGTATTAAAGAAGGCCCAGCCCAGCCCAGCCCATTACGTTATTATT
>LFYR01001239.1:86408-114122 GCA_001185155.1 Zostera marina
CTTGGTGTTACAATGAATTATAGGGTGTTATAATAATTAATAAATATATGTATTATAATAATTTTTCTATCCAATATATTTTTAACTAAAAAATTTAATTAATATAATTTAGATATATAAAAAAATATTAATTTCCTATAGTTTTATAAATATTTACGAAAATGCCACTGGCGCATCTGAGCGCATATGCACGCATATGCTCAGATGCTCCAGACGGCGGCGCATCCGGAACCTTGATTTGGCTGCCAATCCGGTTTATCACTCCAAAATCAAACATGCAGCCATGGATTTCAGATTTGTTTGAGAAAGAATGGAGGACAAAACTCTTGTTGTGCAATACATACCGAATGTTCTACAACAAGCAGATATTCTCACTAAAGCATTGAAGCCCAAACTCTTCAAAGATCTCAAGGACAAGCTGATTTGTTCACATCATCAGACTTGAGGGGGGAGTATTAGTGATATGATACATATGATATGATTATCATATATATATCATATCATAATAATGTATGTCGTATGATATCATATTATCATATCATATCATAATAATGTATGATATCATATCATATAACGATACTAATTAGTGATATGATATTGTAGTATTAAGTTGTATATATATGATACTCATTAGGAATGAAAAGGGATCAAGATCTCTCCCACTTATTTACATCTCTTATACCTACATGTGTAACCTCGGGCACTGCCCAAACTTATTTTTCAGAAATGAAAGTTTTAATTCATCAAAAAAAAAGTGTGTATGTTGAGATGTTCCCAACTTGATTGTCCTTCTTTCTAAATCCTACTTCATAAGTATTTATAGCCCCCCCTTCATGTTTCTGAGCTTGGGCCTCAACGTATTTGGGTCTTGGGCCTATTCTTCTAGGGTCGGATGATGGAGGTCTAGGACCGAATCCTGGGATATCATTAGTGTATTTTATAATATTGATTTGGAATACAATTACATATATAGAGTTTTATGTTAGAAGTTACCTTCCAATATAGTTAGGGTTTTAGAAATACACTACCTAGGATAAAACTACTTAGAAAATTAAAAACAGTTGATGGTTATACATTCCACCTAATACATAAAAGTATAAAACCATAGGACATAAAACATAAAGTGTAAAGTTTTAATATACTTGAAAAATATAAATATGGAATTATATATATTATCAAGTATATTCTCAATTTCTCACTACTACTTTCTAAATCCATACCCAAACTACCAATGTCTGTTATCAACCCATCATGAACTAAACACAGCCACCCCCTTGTTATTGTTCAAACTTCAAACAGAACATTCTCCTTGGATTCTCTCCAGCCCAATGGGAATTGGGCCCATGAGGAATATTCTCCACTTATTCTTATTCCTCCCTTAGTAATTAATTATTTGCTCATTGAAATAATTTATAATTGCATATAACTCCTTACCATTAATCTCAACGCAATTAAATCTAACATCTATAACTATAAGTACCAAATTGGAGTTGGAATCTTAAAAAATCAGTCAAACCCCACATTCAGCAATGTGAAAGGCCCCATCCTCATCGGTTAAGGCCTCATTTTCACAAAGAGAGTTGCTTCCGCCCCCCTCCAATCTTCTCCTGATTTTGATAAGGTTTCCCCTGTCCCGAAGTCCTCAACATCCCCAAATATGATTCGCCGGATTCCGGCCAATCTTGTTTTTTTTATAAATTTAATATCCGGCCAACATGTGGTTTTTACATATAGATTTTATATATATTTATATAGATTATATGTATTTTTACAGGTATTTATAGAAATACCTTTGGTGCTTTAAGCGCGCTAAAACACCCAAAGTGAAAAGGCACCTCTGAAACGTGGAGGTGCTTTTCACTTTTTATACCACCAAAAAAATTATATAGAAAATTAAATTTTATTCGATAATGAGAGGGCCTTAGTGTCTTACCCATATTATAATAAATAAAAAGGAGACATCTCAAAACCTCTCTGCACCAGGACAAATTTCTGTATTATACAGGGCCAAAAGGAATTCAGTGTATTTTTGTTGAAGTTAATTGTATTGAAATTAATTGCAATGAGTTATTTGCAATTATTTCAGTGAGCAATTAATTAAATTATAAGGGAGGCATAAGTTAGATGGGAATATTCTTCATGGGCTAATAATTCTTATTGGGTATGCTGGATTAATTGGTTATCAAGGGTTAGGACACGTCTCCCTAGATAACTAATTATAAATATCATTTAATTTTTCTCTTGTAAAGTGCTGGATAATTTTCTTCCGTCTGTAATTCTTGTCACCAAGGGTAGAAGGAACCCAATCAACCCCAGGGAGTAAGCCCAGCTGAACTTCGTTAACAAAACATTCTCTTTTGTTGTGTGTTCTTATTTTTCCTTCCTCCACTTCTATCTTTTCTGATCTGATTACACGTTTCAGATCTGTACTTTTTTTTTTGAAGCAGGTAAATATTTTCATTAATCATAATGAAAGACGTTGCCCTGATTACATTGGGAATAAGCATAAAAATAGAATATGGTAAAGAGTACAAGACTCATTTGACACTTTCCACACAACCATACTGCCTAGTGTTGGGTACTAGGTTATCTACCTCCGGAGGTTGGTCTCCCATATTTGTATCGTGCTATGCCCCAATGGATGACAACAACTCTTCTTGAAGCCCTCAGGCTTGAAGGAAAAGCTTATGTCATTTTTGATTTCGTTGAGTATCGTTTCTGGTGGTCTAAGTGAGTGTTGCTATCATCTTCTGTTTCATTTTGCCCATATGTGCCAACTCAAGGCTCCAATCATGTTCCATAATAAGCCCCAAAATTGGAGAGTGGCGTGTTAGCTTTTGGCATGCCTCGGTCAGGTCACCTAGCCTAATGTCAAGGTGTGTGGTTGTGAGTGTAGGTATGTTCATGATTTTCCAGAATATGTTGTCTAGTATTCCTATTAGGGGTAATAGAATGGCTCTAGTGTAACTGCAGTTGAAAAATAGGTGAATTCTCGTTTCATTTTCAGTGTTGCATAATAGGCATGTGGCTTGGTTTAGCATGTCCCATCCATTTTTTGGTGAAAGTGTTTATATGTCCCCATTTTATTCTCCAAAGGAGTATAGAGAATTTTGTGGATTTGTTGGACCATATTCCCTCTGCTAGATTGTCTCTATGGCTTTTATCCCTAATTATCTCGGCTATTTTTGCAAGTTTCTTGTTTGGGGTTCCATTTTTCCACAGGATGTATAATTTGGTCCACACTCGATTAGTGCATCTGCTTTGGGGCTATCCCCCATTAAAAATTTCAATAGGAGTCTATAGTGTTTTTAATCTGAATGCTTGAAAAGGCCCTTCCTTTTATGTATCTCCCTTGGATCCATGTATCTAGTATCGAGTCTGATTTTTTCCAAAAGTTTACAATTTTTTGATGTTTATGGCAGATACTATGATGTCTAGGTTTCTTACCCCTAATACTCCCTCTGCTTTGGGTAGGATCATTTGTTTCCAAGATATTCCTTTTCTCCCATCCCATTTGTTATGGATTCAGGCAGAGCTGTGCCCTGGGCCCAGTAGGTGTATTTCCCTGCAAGAATCCAGTTTGCTAGCATATTCTCTATCAGTCTTCCACAAATACAACAGATCCTCTGATCTTTCAGTTAGCATTCAGACATCAAATCATCAATCATAAGAGATGTCTGGTTATCATTGATTCTTCTATCAATACATCAGATCATCCCTGGATCTTTTCAATAAGACATTATTTTCTCCTTACCATTTTTTTCTGTGCTAAATATTTTGTAAGATTTAGCAATCTATATAGGGAAAGAATGCTTTCTTTTCCATCTTGTACATCAAAATATTGTTGACCTAACATTGTTTATTCCTTGCAAACTCCAGCCATTGATGCCACCGTGTCACTACCACTGATCTACAAACTCCAGCAATTGAAGTTCTTACAAGGCTCGTTTGTGACAATGTTTCTAGGAAGTGTTCAAGATTTCCTATGTGGACCACTGCATAGTGACATAGTAAAGCTTGGAATTTTTTAACTCAACTGAGCTCGTGAGTTCTTAAGCACATTACAGTCAACATAGAAGGATCGATTGTTTTTCTTACTCTTGTCAACAGTAGAAGATATCTGAAAATCTTTACCCAAATATTAGTATATTACCCACTTTTGTCTAATGCAGAGTAAAAAATAAATGCCATCTCCTGGTCAAAATGCCAAATAACAAACTTGACATTAAAGAAATAACGTAATATAGAAATCTGATAAATAGGCATAATTGATGTTTTGATTATATCTGAAGACCGAAATGTTTCCTTTGGCTACTAATATATGAATAATAAAAAAAATCCATTGTATTTATTTTCTATTTTTTTGCAAATAACCATCGTATTTCTTGAAACTTTGATGATTTTTTTTTGAAGCAACTTTGATGAATGTTAATGATCCATTTTTTGTACCATGTTTGACTGATAATGAAGAACAATTAATAACACATGCATTTACCTTTTCAGCAGCAGCATCATCTGGGATTACTACATGACATTTGCATCCATATGCAGGAGCTACCGTAGCTAAACTTATTGCTGTGCTTCCTGCACTTCCCTCTGTGATTACACCACCTCGAACAAGGGCCCCATATTCTAAAGCCTAGAAAAGCCATTTTGATTCAAAGATAAATTACCAAAAAAAAAAAAATTAAAAACAACACGTCTGAAATTCTGATATATATAACCAAATTACTAGATTTAAAAATAAATAAATGATTTCATATCTAAATAAAACAAGCCAAAAAATCTTTGTTTTGTGTCTATTCAATTCCATATGCCTAAATTAATGACTCGTGAATGTATAGTTTAGAAACTTATGTCATTCAATTCCATAGTTTTAGAACCCTACCATTTAGAATCTTATGTAGTTTTTCATTATAAGACTCGTGATATAATGGTTTCTTGCAATATGACTCAAAAAATTGCAGGAGAGGCATGCAACTGGAGAGAGAAACTCAGTGATATGGAGTATGGACGAAAATTATTATCAGTTAGATTCTAGTATTCTGCATAAATACATATATGGAGAAGAATATACTTCCAAATATGCTATAATAAATTTAAAGGAGACAGAACTATAGTTTAAAAAGTGTGACTGAGCACACTCTCTAGCACCTAAGTGCTCAAACGGATCTGAAAAGGGATTTGGATAAGAAATCCACCTGAGGGACAAAAGAAAAAAGATACTTCTTCTTAAGTCTTTTTTCATAAAGATAAAGTTCAACTAATAATTGGAGCGGTACTGCTAATAGAACATTAGAAAATTAAACGCTTTTAGTGGTCGCTAATAGAGCATCACGATGGCCAAATCAGAACATTGGTCTACTGCCAACCTAGTATGATCAGAGCAGGTCATTTCAGCCATCGAATCTCCATCTGTCAGATCGATTAACCAGCAGAAGACCAAATTAAATCAAAGGGTCTTGAGAAATCAGATAGAACACTGAGCAAGACCCACTTCATTTCATTAATGAAAATTTGTTTTTATCAATAAAAAAACACTTGGAAAAGTGTTTGTGGAGAATATCAAGCAATATCACATTATCATCATCCATGGCACAAAAACACTTAATATTAACTACCCAAAATATCAATGAATCAATTCGCATATCTAAGAACCAACTACTAGAAAACCAAGGATATACAAATTTTCTAAATAGTAAATATCATCCTAAACAGAAATGCAGGATCAGGAATTCAAAAAAAAACTACCTCTTCGATGATCTTCACCGCCACTCTGTCCTTCACACTACCTCCAGGATTCAAAAATTCTGCTTTCCCTAGAATCTGCAGACATATCAGATTTTTACAGGAACTGATTGAAATAATAATTAGGTATTAAGGTTAAATACAATAATCGAGTAATGTGAATAATATTAGTATTAATGAATAAATTAAACTTATTTCGTTAATCTGTAAATTGAATAACTAAATCGGTTGTTCAATAAATATATAAATATTTTGATTTCCCTTCCTGACCTAAATTATCTTCTTTCATTAATAATTAGTAATTAGTCTGTGTGTTTGTGATAGATCGAGAGAGAGTGAAATGTATTGTATATACCTCACAACCGGTGGCATCGGAAAGAGAATTTATTCTGATTAGAGGAGTGTTTCCGACGGCATCAATAAGTCCATTTCTTCTGGATTTCCGCCTCCGGCATGATGCCGAAGTCTTCTTGTAGGTAGTATTCTGGAGAAACACGTAGTAAACGAGAACACCGAAAGAAATCGCGGCAGCTCCCGCTGCAGTTGCGCCGACAATTCCGGTAGACATTGCCACTCGCTGCTTGAAATCTGGAATGCTAGTCGTCGTCGGCTCAGTAGAAATTTAGGAAAGGGTTACGGATTTTCTTTATCGTTCATTTCAATTTGAACGACCAAGATTCGTTTCACTATTATTTTGTTGATAATTTACAAAATTAATCCTTTTTTATCTGCATTGATAGACAAATCTATAATATTGGTCCTTTCATAATAATTTCATTCTTAATCATGTTCATGTTAGTTAGGGTTTGCAAACAAGTCGAGTCGAATTAGATCTGAGGTGACTCGAGTCCGACACATTTAACAAACGAGCCTACTTTTAGTGTCCGATCTTTAGTTGTTTCTCGGTTTTATCAAGCCAAATCAGTTCTCATTGTAGCAAGAAACATCGTTTTCGATGGAAATGATCCAATTTATTAATATCTTTGTTCATGTCAGTTATGGTTGCAAACGAGCCGAGTCGAATTAGGTCTGAGGTGACTCAAGCTCGACTCATTTAAAAAATGAGCCTACTTTTAAGCCCGAACTTAGTTTTTTTCTTAAACGAGTTGGGTTTTATCGAGCCAAATCAACTATCATTATAGCCAGAAAAATCGTTTTGGATGGAGACGGTCCAATTCATTGATGCTAGGGTTAAGAAAAACTAAAAGATAGTTTGTATCATCTTTATATTACTCAAAACTTATTCATATATAGAATCATTATACGCTACACTAAATAAAACTTAGATGGTTGTGCAGTCCACATGATCCATGTCTGAGCAAGGAACCTTAATGCTTCGATCTCAATGGCCATCAAAAGATTTTGGATCCGCAATTCCATGATCTTGGTGGGTGTACATTGGAGTTGAACAATAATCATAAGGATCGCAAGGTATAGGTATGATCGCATACATATTGTCTTGAGCTTGATGGTTATCAAATAATGGTGCATTCACAATTTCATGATCTTGGTGGGTGTACATTAAGTTTGGACAATCGTTATTAAAAGGATCGCACGGTATAGGTACGATTATATCCTTATTTTCTCGAGCATCATGGATAGCAGTCGACGAGAAAACCACAATCACCATCTTGATCACTTGCAACAATTGTAGGAGATTGAATGAGAAGGGCTAACATGACAAGCACAGCAAACCAGATTGTATTGTAGATAATCATTAGAAAACGTACCAAAAACTCAGATTATTATTTTCTCTATCTCTCTATAATATTGGTGATATGTATGTAAGGAAGAGATTGAGGATTTTTATAGCCTAGCTTTGTTCAATTAATGTTTAATTTTAAAAATAGAATAGAATATAGCAAGATCAATTTTTTAGGGTTTAGGCTAAAATTGGTAAATTGATAGAATATTAAAAATAATTAAATGTTGAACGTTAGGTAATATATTCTGGTGGTCTGAGGTTGTTTCTTTTTGGAGGTGAACTTTCTCTAGCTGATGGTAATTGTAGAATCAGTTACATATCAAAATGAAAATAATTTTTTTGAAAAGAATAAATTTTATGATTATCTACTACCCCCTGACACATCAACTAAAGTCCACTCACAACCATGGGCATCCATTAACCTGTCGGAGCGGCGTGCCCCATGCGTGCAACCCAGGAATAGGCAGATTAAGCCCTAAACACCAGACAAAATCTTTTACCTAGCCCAGGAGGTTTAGGTCTAGGTTTTAGACTGTAAATAGTGTAGTAGGGGATCCTAGGGTTGGGTTTGAGTTAGTTGAGTGTCCTAGACTTTGAGGACCACGTCATTACTACTTATCCGATGTTTCATTATCAATTTCATATCATTCTATTCTTTTTTTCTTATAACCATTTATTTGAAGATGGTGAAATTCGTTTTCAAAAATATTGAGAGAAATAAAAAATAAGATCAAATTTGAAAACTGACTTTGGTCAATTGTCACGGTTTGCACCGTAACATATACGATGTAACGTATTCAAATACAAACACACAAATACCAACCCTCTATTAGGTGCACGTCGACTCCTATATATAGGATTCCTTCATGGGCTTGGGCCGTCCGGGCCTGACTGTATCTATCTGGACCGCCTTGGTGCGTCCATTTATTTGTCCTGGGTCGTCTGGGTCGCGTCGCGCTTCCTGGCCCGCCGCAGTTGCGCTCTTCTGCTCCATGGATCTCATATGGGACGGGCTTGAGTATTGGGCTAGATCCCAATAATCTGAGCATCATAAGTACTCCCCCTTCCTCCCACGTCCCCCCCCCCCATTTTTCCTTCTGCGTCGGGAATGTGTGTTCGCGGGGAGGTTTCTGCGTCAAAGGTGTGCCCCCACTGGGAGGTTTGCATTTTTGTTCTGGTGACGTAATCCTGAAGTCATCCGTTCTTGATCTATAAAAGGGGATGGGGCTCTCCATCCTCCCCAATTCACTAGATCGAGATGTCTTCTTACTATGCTTTGGATATCCTCGAGGAGTTTGCTCGCGAAGTCATTCAGCAACAAAACTATAGGTCGAAGCTCCTTTTACTTTCTGAGTCTGAGATTTATACCTCCACCACATTCGAGGCCAAGCTGCACCGCAAAATCTCCCAACAACGTCAGGAAAGAAGTCCCCCTGCTGAAGGGGGGCTACCTTGGACCAAGGTTCTCCTCTATGCAATACCAGTGCCTTTGCTTCGGTGTCCCTGGACGAGATCCTAACTACAGATGATCCTAACTACAGATGATCCTAACTACAGATGATCCTAACTACAGATGATCCTAACTACAGATGATCCTAACTACAGATGATCCTAATTAACTACAGATGATCTTAATTAACTACAGATGATCCTAACTACAGATGATTCCCTCGAGGTACCACCTCCTTCCCTTATATGCCGACGCCGCCGCTGACGACACTCAGGGATACCACGTGGGTCCACTGAGCTCCCCACTGTCGAACTTCGCCATCATCTTAATGTTGGTCGGAAAGCGCATGCCAATGGATAGGGGCTCTTGTAGGCCATTCCCCGTGGGCCGCCTTGCTTTGCCCCTACTTTTTCTTTTTCTTTGGATTTTTATTTTATTTTAGGTCGTTGATGTAATTTTACTTTTACTCATATTGTAACACTTGCTTATCGAATTTACGTCGGCTTTTTCTTTTATTGTTCACGCTTTATTTGCGCTGCACATCTTAACTTATCATCCTTCCAACCCCAGGTCTCTAGCAGATTTGCGCCTTATCCCCCTTCAGGGAGCTTTAAACATGTGTCTAGTGGGTTTCGTTTTCTGTATAGTGGGGGGCACGTGCATTCTATTTAAACTGGCGTTGTCAGGTCCATCGAGACTTAAATGGACGCCCAACTTAAAAGGACAAGGCTTTTCGATTTGCCACACTCTTACCTATAAAAGGGGTGAAGCGCTCTCGCACTCTCCAAAAACTTCTGTTGCGTTCAATTTCAAAAAGTACCAGCTTCAGCTTCTGACGTTTGCTGATAGCAAACTCTTCAGGTAATGTCTTCACTTCCGACACTCACTTATTCTACCGCCACGCTCTCGCAGAGGATTTTATCGTCATTTACATCGATCGCCTTCCTTCATGATTTTCTCAAGTCCGCCAACGTTTCTGTACGCCAACTATCTCCCAAGGCTTACATCCGCCTCCTAGTGTACGAAGAGATTTGCTCGTTGGACAAGACCCCGTCAGAAGAAAAGCCTTTCCGAGTCCTCTTCCATATTACTCGGAAACCCAACGGATACCAAACGTATGGATATCGTGGTGCGCTCCAACATGTACATGTTTGCGCATGACACTGATCTCCCCGCTTGTTGGACCAAAAGATTCTTCTTCATCTTCCTTCAGACGGTAGGACTCGAGAGCGTAGCGGGTGGAATACAGAGCTGGATTATCCCATGCCCACCTACGGTGATATGCACGACATGGAGCTCAACATTGTTAAGCATTTGTCCACGCTCCGTAATCGTGCTCCCATCTTCGTGGGCCACATGCGCTCAAACGAAGCTGGTATTATTCTATTTTAATTTCATTTCCTTTCTTTTTGTCAAGTCTTAGTTATTTCGTGAATAACCTTTTCCCACAACCTGCAGAGGTCAGCGCTTTGTGCCGTAGCATGAAATGATAGAGATGATCACATGAGCCCGACACTTGACACTTCCCCTGTTGTCACACCCCACACTCCTCATCTGTGCACCAAGAAAGTGGCGAGGAAACGTCCAGTTGTGCCTCTTTTCAAGAGGAAAGTTCTCGTAGTGTGAAACCTACGCCGACCTTGGTCACCTCTTCTGATACTTCTAGGATTAACGAACCTCTTGTCAACAACCGCGTTCGCTCACTCTATCGACGGGACCGACAGGTCGAGGAATCTCTCCGCGGGTGGAGGCGGGGACGATGAATTCAGCGAAGACATCAACATTCATGATTACTTCCTGCACATTTCCCTGCCTGAGTCGCACCCCATGGCGGACTTCACCCTATTGAATCATCTGACTGGTTACTACGGGCAAGTACTTCAGAATGCTGGATATATCAGCTACGGTTTTTGTGATTTTTTTCGGAATATTTTGAAAAATAAATTATTTGACTAATCTAATTATCAGGTGTTTCATTATCAATTACATATCATTCCATTTTTTTCTTATATAAGTAAATATAATCCTTTGAAAAAAAATCGTTTCGATAACTACTTTAAAATTCTAAATAATAGTATGAACTGTTGGTGAGGTTGGTGAAATCTGTTTTCAAAAATATTAAGAATAGAGTTCAAAAATTGTAACGAAATGTGAAGATCGACTACCTTGACCTTGGTTAAAATCGATTGTTTAACCCCGTAACTTAGTCTCGAAGGTAAATTTTCAAAATACGATTTCACAACCTATCATTAAATCCCATTTTCGAGTTTTGAGAATTTGAGAATGTACCAGAGCGACCGAATGTAAATGCTGATTTAATTTTTAAATTGTTAGAACAAGCTGAAGATTTTTTATGGGAATCTAGGTTGTAAAGTCACTACTTTGACTGTAATGCTAAAATTGACGCATTTTTTGAGTAACTATGTTTTTTGCGAAATCGATTTCACAGAAATATTGAAGACCATTTTTCTAAAATTTTATTTCCGCATTTCAAGTTGAAACATATATAGATTAAAGATCTTGGGATGAGATTAGAAAGAAAATTATTTTTGCCCAAACAATTAAATAAAAAACTAAAATTAACATCGTAGGAAAAAATACCATTTTTGATTGATCCATCTAATTCATTGATCTTAAATTCAAGAAAAATTAAGAAGATAGTTTGTATAGTCTTGATATTACTCATAAATTTATTTAAATATTGAATCAATGTACTCTGCACAAAACAAAACTCAGATGAGTGTGCAGTCGACATGGTTCATATCTGAGCAAGGCACCTTAATGCTTCCATCTCGATACCCATCAAATGATTTTGCGTTCGCGATTTCGTGCTCTTGGTGGGTGTGCGTTGATTTTGGACAATTATCATCTCCAGGGTTACAAGGTGTGACCACATCCTTATTGTCGACATTATCCGGCCATTTCTGAGAAAGGGACCTTAATGCTTCCATCTCGATACCCATCAAATGATTTTGCATTCGCAATTTCGTGCTCTTGGTGGGTGTACGTTGATTTTGGACAATTATCATCTCCAGGGTTGCAAGGTGCGACCACATCCTTATTATCGACATGATCCATTTCTGAGAAAGGCACCTTAATGCTTCCACCTCGATACCCATCAAATGATTTTGCGTTCGCAATTTCGTGCTCTTGATGGGTGTGCGTTGATTTTGGACAATTATTATCTCCAGGGTTGCAAGGTGTGACCACATCCTTATTGTCGACATGGTCCATTTCTGAAGAAGGTACCTTAATGCTTCCATCTCGATACTCATCAAATGATTTTGCGTTCGCAATTTTTTGCTCTTGGTGGATTTGCGTTGATTTTGCACAATTATTATCTCCAGGGTTGCAAGGTGTGACCACATCCTTATTGCCGACATGATCCATTTTTTAGAAAGGCGCCTTAATGCTTCCACCTCGATACCCATCAAATGATTTTGCGTTCGCAATTTCGTGCTCTTAATTGGTGGATGTGCGTTGATTTTGGACAATTATTATCTCCAGGGTTGCAAGGTGTGACCACATCCTTATTGTCGACATGGTCCATTTCTGAAGAAGGTACCTTAATGCTTCCATCTCGATACTCATCAAATGATTTTGCGTTCGCAATTTTTTGCTCTTGGTGGATTTGCGTTGATTTTGCACAATTATTATCTCCAGGGTTGCAAGGTGTGACCACATCCTTATTGCCGACATGATCCATTTTTTAGAAAGGCGCCTTAATGCTTCCACCTCGATACCCATCAAATGATTTTGCGTTCGCAATTTCGTGCTCTTAATTGGTGGATGTGCGTTGATTTTGGACAATTATTATCTCCAGGGTTGCAAGGTGTGACCACATCCTTATTGTCAACATGGTCTATTTCTGAAGAAGGTACCTTAATGCTTCCATCTCGATACCCATCAAATGATTTTGCGTTCGCAATTTTTTTCTCTTGGTGGGTGTGGTTGATTTTGGACAATTATCATCTCCAGGGTTGCAAGGTGTGACCACATCCTTATTGTCTTGAACTAGACGGTCAGCAGGAATGCAGCCGACGGGTAAACCACAATCGCCATCATGTTCATTATTATGATGACTTAGAACATTTGTAGGGGATTGAATGAGAATGACCAACATGACAAGCACAATAAAAAAGATTGTATTGTAGATAGCCATTTGTAAATGTACCAAAACTCAGATTTTTTTCTTTTCTATCTCTATAATATTAGTGATATATATAACTAATATGGAAGATATAAAGGATTTGTAGAACCCTTTTTCAATTAATGCGTAGTTATTAGAATAGATTGTGCACAATCTAATTTAATTATTATTATGATTTTGTTTATTTGATTTTTTTATTCTATGCCAAAATTGGAAAATTGATAGAATATTACTATTTAAAAAATAAAAATAAGCAAAATAGTATGAAAACAAATTTAATTATTTTAACAAGCTAAATCGAGTTAAATAATTAAAGTTTAAATCGAGTTAAATAAAATTTAACCTTGAAGTCAATTTTACTAAACTTTGGGGTTAAATCAGTTTTTTTTTCTAAGGTTACATCAATTTCATGAACATATTGAAATTTCATCAATTATAGTTATTTTTTTTTATAACTAAAGGATAGGTATAACAACAAAGTTGTTATGAATCAGTTAGTGAAATTTGTTAGTGATAAGTAGAATAAATTCATGTATAAATACAGAACCTCAATGGATAAATAAACAATGATTTTGATTCAATCTTACCAACCGAGTCAGATCTCATAATAACCGAGGGTAACTTTTACAAGTAAAAAGACCTATTTGTAATATACAAGAGCCACATAATATATCACTGATTACATTATAATGAAAATTAAATGAAAATTACGTACATACCGAAAATAGAATTTTGGACCTTTAGAAACATTAATAGTTATCGTGACTAGTTGAGTTAATCTCCTTGTGTAATTATAGTCGGATTTTATTGAGCCAAATCAATTGTCATTGTAGCCAGAATCATCGTTTTTCGATTGAGAGGATCCAATCCATTGATGCAAGGGTCAAGAAAAACTGACGTGGTATCTGCATGCCCAACTCATCAAGCTGAGTCATCCAACCAAGTGGAAGGGGAAGAGCGCATTAATCTGCAGCAATGGTGCACTACCCTGACATCACCTTCGACTATTTAAGAGAGTCACTACGAAAGAGGAGGAGATTCTGTAACTACCTTTTGGTATCACCCCTCCCCTTTTCTATGTTATCCTCACCCACATTTTCATCTCCTTTATCCAAATCTTTTTTCCGGTTTCGTCGGTTGTTGACTACTCGCTTCACACGTCGTCGTTCGTTTCATTATCGTTTTGATTCCTTAGTTATTTTCCCCAAACTGTCGCTTGTATTAAACTATTTGATTTCCGTTGTTTTCTTAATCCAAAACTCTTAAATTTGATTTTGGTCGTTTCATTCCATTCCTTTTCCACTTCAGCACTGATATCGCGTAATCATCATAATTATTAGCTAAGTATCCTATTATTATCAATGTGTAGAGGTATAAAACATGATTCATTCTATTCAAATCTATCTTATTTCTTATTATGTATGCTCTTGATATTATCCAAAAACTTATTCATATATGGAATCATTATACTCTACAGAAAATAAAACTCAGATAGATATGCAGTCCACATGATCCATATCTGAGCAAGACATCTTAATTAATAATGATTCGGTCTTGTTTGCCAACAAATGATGGTGCATCCACAATTTCATGATCATGTTCGCCGTACATTGGAATTGGAGGACAATCATCATTTAAAGGATCACAAGGTATAGGGATGATCGTATCCTCCTTATTATCTTCAACATAATAGATAGCAGGAGCAGGATAGCAGTCGACGCGAAAACCACAATCACCATCATCACTTACAACATTTGTAGGAGAATGAATGAGAACGGCCAACATGACAAGCACAGAAAAAAAAAATTGTATTGTAGATAGCCATTAGAAAATGTACCCAAAATTCAGATTATTATTTTCTCTATCTCTAAATTGTATTGAGGATTTTTATAACCTTTCTTCAATTAATGTGTAATTTTTAGAATAGATTGCAAGATCTAATTTAATTATTAATAATGAATATGAATTTGTTTGTTTGATTTTTTTTTATTCTATGCTAAAATTGGAATATTGATAGAATGTTAATATTTTTAAAAAATTCTGATAAGTAATAACCATGTTTTTATGTTTTATGATTCTGTATTCCGAAAAG
The DNA here is from genome assembly GCA_001185155.1 of Zostera marina. Taxonomy (NCBI): domain Eukaryota; kingdom Viridiplantae; phylum Streptophyta; class Magnoliopsida; order Alismatales; family Zosteraceae; genus Zostera; species Zostera marina. The sequence goes on from LFYR01001239.1 coordinate 101,554, forward strand.
AACCTGCACTACAGAAAAACATGCCAAAACCAATTGAATTTTTTCCCCAAAGCGACGAAAATTTCATCGCTTTTGCCCAGAGTGACAGAAATTCCATCACTTTCTGATCGTCGCATAAAAATCCGTCGCTTTTCGTAAGTGACCTTCCGTCACTAAAAATCTTCCGTCACTTTTGAACAAAACCTTCCGTCATGACTGGACTCTTAATTTCAAATTCTATTCAGGCATGGACAAAGCTATTATTTTGTTCTGGCATGACTGAACTCTTAATTTCAGATTCTGAAAATCTCTCATTCTGTGGTATATTGATCACATTTTACATGTTTATTGTTACAATCATTGTGTTGATAGACAATTTGATTTTAAAATTATATTGTAGTTATTTTCTATCTCTTTCTTGAACAGTTTTGTCTACATAATCCATGTTTTAGAACGGAAAAATGTTTTCTCAAAAAATCACATTTCTAGATATGTGAAATATCTTGTTTTCCATAGCCGATAAAAATCCCTCTAAAAGTTCTTGGTGAGAATTTATGCTCTGTAAGTTGTTTATTGCATAACATTAAGCATCCATTAATTTTTTTAGGTATATTGTAATTTGGTGCTTGTTTATGTAAATTAAACTTCATAAAGTACAAGTTTTATTTTCTAAAACCTTTGAAGGAATTCTATTTATGATGTATGTGGTTGTTAATATACATTCCCCCCAATAAATGAGGGGGATGACACCTTGAAAATGCAGTGCTCTAGCAACATTCAACAGATGCCTATGTTTTCTTTCTACTATGATATTTTTCTGTGGGGTGTATGGGTAAGGGTTTTGTTGTATTATCCCATATGTTTCTAGCAACTGTATTTGAAAAAAATTCTCCTCCATTGTCACTTGTAATTGTTTTTATATTTTTGCTAGAATGGTTTTAAATGTATTCTATAACCATAAATTTATTTTTTAATAAAATGTCTAAGTTGTTCTACTTAGATCTTCAACTATGGTTAAGAAATATATATATACCTATCATGTATTTTTATTGTGTATTTACCCCAAACATGTATATGAATTAAATCGAAAAGTTATTCTGATTTTGGCAAGCTGCTTTTGTATTCTAATTTTGCTTGTTTTGTAATTGGGCATATATCGCACGTACATTTATCAAACATAAATTTTTATTTATTCGTAAAAAACACTTATCATTATTCAAGTTAGAGTTTACATCAATTTTATCAACATTGATGATTTTATTATTATTACAACTGGATTCTATATCACTACTGGATTTGAATTTCAGATTGTCAGCCTTTATGAGCAGCTTCATCTTTTCTGATAAGATATGTCCTAGTCTCTTGTGTCAGGTCTTAAAATCTATGGTACGTAGTATATGGAAAATCAGGGAATTGTGGCATGAGGATGTAAAGTCAATCCTAGCATCTATCCTTTCCAATCACTTTCCCTGACTTGCTTTTTTGAAAATCATATTTAATTTTTCAATCACTCATTATTATTTCAGGTCTCTTGTTCATATATCCATCATACGAGATTCCAAGGTTTAGATACCTTCAATGTTGCTCTAAAACTTATATATTTTTGATAATATGGTTCTCTATACGACTACTTGTATATCACCTACTATCTTATTTTAAATTGTGTGTGTATTTTAGGTATTAATGTAAGAAGATTGTCTCATGAGCAATACTTTTGAGGTTTTTAAGTTTGACCATAAAGTTTAGTTAATTTTTAAAGTTATCCAAGAGAATTGTTTAAGTTTGACCATTTGAAGGATTGCCTCATGAGCAATACTTCGGTCAAATAGAATCTAAGTCGACTCCATCTTAAGAAGAGCTGCCAAAGTTTAACCCTTATCAATAATGTATTTGATTTGGAGATTTATCACCACCCATATTATTGGTTGAAATATTAGTAAGGGTATTGATGACTTATGGGAAAGTCGGTAATCTTGTAGAAAACAAATTAATTAGCGACGGCTTCGCAGATTTTCTTGAAAATCCTTCTTCAAATTTGACGAGGGTCAAAATCCATCGCTAAATCCGTCAATATAAGCCTATTTTATTAATGTTTAGGATGAACCTCTTGGCTTTTCCGACTATTGTAACGTTGGCCAATGTCTCAGTTAAAAAAGCCAATTCATTAATGGGAACTTGTATTATTCCGACATGAATCCCCTGATCTTAAGGAGGAGGTTGTACAACCTTTTAAACAGATTCACCTTCAGGTGTTTTGGGGGTCCTTTTTTCGATAATATTTCCCCCTTCCTTTCTCCTTCCCCCCCTTAGAGGGGGGTTTTGATCTTCCAAAGTAGGATCAGAGTATTCGGAATTCCTTGTGTTCACCATTTTAAACTTTTCTTATATAAGCTCAAAAAATCTTATTCGACTATAGAAGTCTATTGAGAAGTAAACAGAATAAGATCCAATCGGTCTATATCAGTCGACTAATTGGAGTGACAGAGTCAAATGCAAGGTAAGTCGACTAGGAAGTGTTTGGAATGAGAGAGTTCAACCTCAAACTATGTTTGTTCGACTCTTAATTCGAATTACAAGGATGTGAGAGTCGGGTCTCATAGACTACAATCTAAAGTTTTCAATGCTCTTCTAAGTTATAGTCAACTACCTGCTTCGATAATGATTGACTTACTAGTTGAGAATCGGAAACTCTTCGACTACTGAAATCCTCTCTACTCCTTCTTTGCTATCGACAAAAAGTATCAGATCATTTTAATGTTGAAATTTCACACCTATTTATAAGCTCTTAAGGGGTAAAATGGCCATTCGTCTAACATAACCCTGTTAGAGAATAGTTGACAAGTTGAATGGGTCTCATTCGACTTCCAACCCAATCTACTCAGATTATAATCGACCGATCCCCTTGGTTTATAAAGTAGGGTAGATCATTCATACCTAACTCTATATCTTTCCATGTTTGTCGCTATGGAATACTTTACAAAATGGGTCGAAGCCCAAGCTGCAGGTATTAAATCTCACAATGACTAATTTCATTTCAAAACACCCAGACACATCGTGACCGACAATGCTTCCCTCTTGTCATTTGCTATAAATCGTTCGTTAGCAACTTAATTATCTCATGCCCATTATCCGATTCTTTTTATTTATGTAGAGTATATTCTTCCCTAAAACCATGAGTGATTAAATAAGAAAATATGTGATGACACAAGATCGATGAGATGGCAGTTACAAGTTACAGTCGAACACAATTCTCTCTCTCAAAACGACAGGTGAAAATGATGAAAATTCCGTCATTTGGTCCAAAAATAACGGAATTTCTCCCATTTTTTCTCAAAAAAATCAGTCATTTTTAGTCTGTTTTCGTGTAATGAGTACATATTGTTCATCTTACATTATAGACCAAATCATAACAAAATTCAGATAAAACGAGGTAAAATAAAAAAATGATCTTCAAGTGCACAGAAAAAAAAATAAAACAAGGTATTTTTTTTAGAAACGGTATAAAAATGGAAAATAAACGGAAAATAATTAAAAAATAAATCTAAATGTAAAATCGAAAATAGGAAGATTCGATTTGATATATTAAGAGGAAATCAATGTCATTAATAAAACAATCTCAAACCATTAAGATATATAACTATTTAAGATACATGAAATCTTTTTCATTAATAAAATAATCTCAAACCATTAAGATATTCAGATTCTAATGAATCTTTTTTAGGTCTATTCCATCCAAATTTTCATTATATATACTCCAGTTTATATCATATCATTTCTCAATTTACTATCCATACTCTTCTGCAACTGCTTTCTCTATCTTCTTATTCATTCGAACGGCCAAATATGTGGTGTCTCGGATAACCTCCTCACCTAGTTATCTACTCGACGTGTAAAATCAATGTTGAACACTGGTACGTTCCTTAAATATCATAGTACTCCTAGTTGTGCATAAACATATTTTTTTGAAGACTAAATCATGTTTGAATTAATTAGGTCACAAGTCGCAACTCTCCACTGGTGTGATTAATTCTTCATATAGACTGGTGAAGAAGAATATTCAAACTAGCAACAGGAACCATCCTCCGCGAAGTGATTGCCAATAAAAAAAGAGAGGGGAAATTGATTGGAATGACCTTGTATGTAGATCGACCGGCCAGTGTTTAGCATTTATTTTACACGTCTTGTAGAAAACTAGGTGATCAGGATTATCTGAGAGACGACATGTTTTGCAAACAGTATTCCGCATTTTGACTGAAGAAGAAAATGTTGGTAAATTATGATGTGATATAAGTTGGAGTTTATTGAAAACTTGTAGGGTATATCTTTAATATATATTTCAAACAACCTAATGATTTGATATTGTTTTATTAGGGAAATGAATTGTGAAATCTCTTGGATTGTATGTAAACTACATGTAGTTATTCAAAGAATTTACACTCTATTATTCAAGGAATTAAAATTAATTAAACATAACTTTCAGGTATATAGAAAGAAAAATAGACCAAATAAGAATTAGGGGACTTCAATATAAAAAGTCTAGTGAAAAACAAATTAAAAGGAATGGGCGCGCCAAGAATCCAGAGAGGAGACCTTGAATGAATTGGCACAATATTAATCGATTTTTTTTATAACAGAGGGTATAAACACCTCATGTTTGTGAGACCCAATAGGGAGTTCCCTCCACAGGGACCGCGGATCGAGTATGGACTCATATTAGAGAGTCAACTTCACCTAGCCAAGTCTTCACATATTGAGGAATATTGGTCTAGTTTGGGGTGAATTAGGGTATGCGTGTTACATACAATAACGCTTGGGTGGTGCAAACCTCTTAACATCTTAGTTTCTTTTTACATATCTCTTTTTTATATATATAGATCTAATTAAGGGAGGCAATCCACCTTGTCCCAATGTGTGAGTCGATCCTTAGGTTAATCGATTTCTATGTAATAGGAAAATACAAAATAAAAAAATTCATTTTCCAAAATAGGGGTCAGAACGGGACGGGTCACAGAGGGGGTAGCCTTTCCCTGAGACCCACCCTAAAAAATATGAATTGGGCATAATAGGGGCAGGGTGTGAATAGGGTTGCCTTGCCACAAGACCCATCCTGGAAAATTTGAACGGGGAAATTCAAAGGATTTTTCTTAATTTTTCCCACCACGAATCCACCATAAAAAATAATTTAAAGACAATCTATGCAGCTAATCCAATTTAAATGAATTCCAAATCCAAATGATAATGTTTAGGGCTTCTAGAATTTAAGTTTGCGGAAGTGCGCCTTCTTTTAATCTTTTTTGGTCATTGTCGGATGAAATGCTTTCAAGCAGTATAAGATAAACTAATATTTTATGACAGGTATTTAATTGTGAATTTTAGCAGTCGATCAATACTATTTGGCGACCGTAAACCACTCTAAAATGCCGTTGTATTTAAGAACTTCACAAACAAAAGCTTTGTTTCGGTCACCCATATTCAGCATAGGATCTCATCCAAAAATAGATTCAGTTGTGAATTTCCTTCTTGAATAAATGCAGTGATGTGGGAATTATGGTCACAAAATATCAGAAGCAAGTCGTCCGAATATTCCACCTTAAAATCTCAATGAGAAAATGCTTGAATCGAACTCGGCGGAGCTTACAGTTGATTTGAAAGTGCACTTAATTTAGTTAGTTATTAGATAGAAAGATTAATTAATCCTTTTAGGTTATTAATTGATAAGTTATTGTCCCATCCATTTTAATATCTAAAATCTAAATATTTAAGATAGAGCAAATCTTTTTCATTATTAATACAATCTCAAATTTTTATAATATTTGAGATTTTTTGTTTTTGTTTGCTTCCACAAAATCATAAATTTATTCATATGGTTCCATATAGATTTTTATTTTACTCCACCTAATATCATATCATTTCTCAAATTATCCATACTCTTCGAACTCCATTTCTTTCCTCTTCTTTTTCATTTGATATGCAGAATACTGTGTGCCAAACATGTGGTGTCTCAGACAATCCGTATCACCTTGTTTTCTGCTCAACTTGTAAAATAAAAGCTGAACATTGGTATGTTCATAAGTTCATTATACCTTTCTCTTTATCCATCTTTTTATTATAATGTGTTATTTTCGATTTCAGGTATTGTATGTTCGTTTTACCAAACACACAAAAAGAAATTATTTGGTCTTGTGAGGAATGTGCACCAATAATATTCCCAAAACCTAGTCTTCTCCGAGAAGGTATGCTATTTGGATTCAGATCGCATTATATATGCATACGGGTTGCAATTACTTTCTCGATTCCTATATTGGCGGAACTTCCGCAGTTATAAATAATAATATATACAGTATAAATTCTCTCATAACTCTCTACTTGAGCTTTCATCTATACCAGTGAAAAAGAAAGAAAAAACTCCCAACAAGAAACATCCTATGTTATGGGACGACAGAAAGGGAGAAGATATCGCTGACCGATTGCACAAGAAACTGAGTGTTATTGCGACCGATAATAAGTTGTTTCCAATGGACATTCCTTGGGCCAAGCAAAATAAAAATGACTTGGAAAACATCATTCAAGAGATCAAAGTAAGAGTATAATTTTAGATTAGAGTCAATTTCAATATATATTCTTTAGCTTACATAATTGATATGATGATATTTTCAGAGAGAGTTCAACTTGAGACAGTCTGATGATGTACATTGCTTCATCAAAAAGACTCTGGACCAATTCTGGAGTGTTAACAACAACCGTCTTATGCAGAAATACGACCTTCCGGGACTTTCTATTGATGAAATTACAAAAAATCTTCCAGATCATGTAATGAAAGATCAATTTTGCAATAAGTTGATAATGAGGAGATTAGAAAAAAGAAAGGTAATAAAAAATGCATTGATTTTTTTATACATGTACAATCAATAAATATCAAATGTGTAGGTGATTTCTGAAATCAACGAAAAGATTGATGAAGAAATTCTTCTACCTTATGAAAGTAAAAAACAATTTGTAGACAAGTTGAGATACAAAAGATCTGACAAAGATAAGGTACCTGTGTTATTTTATTACTTAATGATTTATATATTTTTCAAAAATTATTAATTTGGGTTTTAAATTTTGAAATTGTAGGCAATATCTGAGCAAAATAAGAAGAATCCCATAATTGGAATGAGAGAATCTTCTAGTTTGGCAAGCGCGGCTAACGAAAGATTCCGAATGACTTCGAAAGGGAAGAATATCGCAACGGAAGACGATTCAAGAGCTGAAATTCTGGAGAGAAAACTCGAGGTAATTTATTATTATCAAACTATATAATTTTGAATGATAACTACTTACATATTTATATTTAAATTCATAGATATCTCAAACAAAAAGAAAGAAAGAGAAGAGTGAGATGCACAGGAGGATGGAGATGCAGGAGATGCAAATGGAAATGCAGAAGAAACAGATGGAGGCGATGATTAATGCTCTCAAAAATTCAGGGATCAATGTTCCAATTATAGGAACATCAGAACCTTCGACATCCAGACCATCGACTGGATTTCGAAGAGGATCAAGCTCGTCATACGATATCCCAGAAAATCTAGATTTTGATTTGCATTCTGAAGATATTTAATCATCTCCTTAGTTTTAGTTTGATTTATGATTGAAAACACTATAATTTTAATTACTAATAAAATTTCAAATAAATTTATAAATGGTATTTCTTTTAGAATCATGACTTTATCTCTTCGATCTTCAACGTTACAAAACAACATTAAAAAAGGAAAAAAAATTGGGCATTGTATAGCAGAATCCCTTTACTAAAACATTTGAAAATTAGGGTTATTTCACCATGTCAGCTCTTTGGTGGTGTAATTCCGCCATTAAAAACTCTTACATGGTGGATTTCTGCTATCAAAAGTTAGGACGAGAAAAATTTAATTTTACCTCTTAAAAAATCTTACATAGGGGGATTCCACCACTGAAAATAAATTTGAGTGACATTTCTAGAACGATTTTACAAGGCAGAATTGGTATTTCTCTAGCGGAACTGTTCGTAGAAAACTAAACATGTCTTATTGTTGTTGGATCGTGATCTGAAGCCAAAGGAGGGGTTTTATGGACTCTTTTTGCGTAATCTCATATTAGAGTGGAAAATACTTGAGATTTACAAGTTAGGATAATTATAAGGGTATAATTAACATTGGTTAAACCCTAAATTGATTATTTAGGTTAAGGTCTTTTTCTACTTTCTAAAGTTAACTATAGTATATGAATACTAAGTTAAGTTATTATTATATAAAGTATATATATACTTATAAACTTAACCTTAATTAAATGACTATATATTTGGATGAGGGATCTGCATTAAAAGTATCCTAAATCGAATAACTAGATAACTGGATGAGGGGTTTACGAAAAGTACTCAACCTCAATCTCAGGATCAGATAGCTGGATGAGGGGTGTCTTTAAAATATTAAAGTGTATTGTTTAATTAATCAATTTTAAGTAGATAGAATACGTAAAACCTATGTAAAGACAACAAAGAATTACACAAAAGATTTTATACTGGTTCACCCAAACAAGGGCTAATCCAGTTTCGATAAACAACGTAGATCACTATTCTGAAGGTTATGACAATATCTTTTATAAAATTAATTGCTATAAAGCTTACGAACCAAGTTTTTTACGGGTAGACTCACATTTTAGAGTATTCAAGGAAACACTTAAAAATAAACTTTTCAAGCCTTTACGAGTAGACTTGCGACCTTAGAGTATTACAGGAAACTCTTAAGAACCTTTGAATTTTTACAGGTAGATTCGACCTAAGCATTTTTACCAGGAAACTCTAAAAAACAAAAAAAACTTTAAGGTTCAACTTTCAAACGTTTGGAATCTTTCTCAAAATAACCAAAAAGGATGGAAAGAAATGCTCTAATTAAGAAGCACAAAATGGTCTCCCACACTCTGGACGATTCTAACATAACTCTTCTTTAAAAAGATTCATTAAGTGTTAGAACAAATGATATGAATTACAGAGTGAAAGAGGAGATAAGATAAGACAGCAGAGAGACAGATAATTGCTTGAATTATCAATGAAAGCTCTGAAAACTCAAAGATTATCTGAATGTGCTTAGTTGTGATTATTGCTTCATTCCTTCTACCTCCCCTTCTATTTATGAGGAAAGGAGTTGTAAATGGATCTTTAATCTTTCATCTCATTTCTACTATATCCATTTCTTTTCATTAGAAGTATTGAGAATATTTATCATATTAGTTTAAATCCGTTTATCTTTAATTACACTCTAAGTTAAGTTAGATCAAGCCCAATCCTCAAGGGCCCATTAAGATAATCTAGGGTACTATTAGTCCATAGTATATATAGATCTGTTTGTAATATTTTAATTATCTTTTGAAATACAAAAACAAAACCCTTTGGGTTCTCCCCAAACAACTCTATCTCTTCTGATCACTCGTCTTCTCTCCGAACCCTTGCTAAAGTGAAAGTGACGTCATGCATATCACACTCCGGCTATCCCTTTCTTCAAGAAGTTACTCAAGCATCATCTATAACTTCTCTCCCCATTTCTTCTTTTCTCTATTTCTACTCTACCTTTCTGTATTTACAAATCAGCATTGTAATAAAATGCAAGTATGATTAGCATTATTAGTTGGTCAACAAGCATTAACAGGGACGTTGACATATTAACATTAGCAGAGAAGAAGTCATAAAAGCATTAGTGTGTTAAGTGTTCAAGCACTAACATGAAATATGGAATCATCACTGCTACAAGAGATAATAGTATTAGTGTAATAGAAATCCATCATTAGCAAGTAATGTTCATTACAGGTTAATGAAAAGGTTAACTCCGTAGAATGCTTCAAACAATTTCAAAGTGCTCTGCAAACTCAAAATCCCAACATGCGGATACCAGAATTTCCAACTGCCACCCCTCCGACTACGGTGCAACCGCATCAACTTGGCCACATTTATTCATGTGGAGCGTCGATGTCACGCCACCAGTTCAGACTCCTCAATCAACACTTTAGCCAGAGGAGCAGAATCCATTTTTATATCCATGACGTCGTCCACTATTCTCGCTAAAAGATTTAACGGTGGTATTTCGAAAGAAGAAAAAGAAGAATGATCAACAAAATAATAATTAGAATATGTAATTTAAAAATTACAATTTCTATTATCGTAATATTTATTTTCGATTTATCGCAAACATTTCTATTATCGAAAATTTAATTTAATTTGATTTGATTTTGAATTTCAATTTCATTTCCTATAATTTCTATTAATAAATAATTTCGTTAATAAATAATTTAAGTAATAATTAATTTAATAAATTTAAAAATAAATATATTAAAAAAAAATTGGGAGCTAAGCCGCCAGAAATGTTTTCCACGAAAAGAGAGATATTTTTGTCGGAAAGGTATTACTGACGACCAGACCGCCAGTATTATTACAACGTTAATTGGACTTGACATTTCATTACTGGCAGCCTAGCCTCCAATAATATACATATTTGGTGATATTATTAGTGGTGTTGCCATATTAGTGGTGATTTTTTCTGTAGTGATAGTCCGACGCAAGTATTTTTTTTTAATGTCTATTTAGGTATAAAGTGATTCATATGAATGTGGTTTCCCTTTCTAGAATCATCCTTGATTAAAATGATTTTTAGGCGTATTTTAGAGTCTTCAAACCTGAAAAGTCGGCCACCTTCGAGTGATATGGAGAAGTCGTCTGCTTCTTTAAGAAGTCACGACTTAATTCTACCATGTTGGGCTATTTCAAGTTGTTTTCGGGCCGAAAGAGTTTCGGTCCTTTTGACTGTGTTTGTGATGATAATGTCTTCGATACTTGCATACATCGTCAACTGATTCAAAGAGAAACTTTACAAAAAGAGAAGAGCAAAAGATTGAAGATTTGTGACGATAATGTCTTCGATACCTACATGCATCACCAATGTCTTCGATACCTACAAGCATCACCAATGGGTCTATTATATTGCATACCAGCACGCGCATGATGAAAAGGATCTTCTTGGTCAAGGATAATTGTTGATCTTATTAAAAAATTCAATTATGTAATGTATGAACAACTTGTCTTTTTTACTCTTATGAATGTATAATATGACATTGAACTAAGTCAACTCAATTAAACAATTAGTAGTCTTTGATCTAGAGTGTCATGGTTAGTGTTTCTTTTGATGTATGAACTGTATATATAGATAAAACAGGTTCAGTTAGTGATCGAAGCGAGCCAATCGTGTATTTTACAATGGAAGATGGAAAGCTTCAACGAATTAGTACGAGTATTGCGACCATAAGTTTCCTATGGGTTATGCTGTCAAGGTATTTGGAGACTTTCAATCTCAAAGAATACATCTCTAAGATGAATAGCATGCTTAGAAAACTTCTTATCGCTACTGAGGGTAAGTCAATTATTGTTATTGAAGATATCGACTGCTCTCTAGATGTAACTGGGAAAAGGAAGAAAGCAAAGAAGAAGAAGAGTAAAGAAGAAGAAGAAAAGGACGAAATAAAAGGGAAAAAGAAGGATGATAACGATAGCAAGGTAACGTTGTCAGGACTTTTGAACTTCATCGACGGCTTGTGGTCTGCTTGTGGTGGTGAGCGCTTGATCATTTTTACAACTAACCATGTGAAGAAGCTCGACCCTGCTTTGATAAGGAGAGGGAGGATGGATAAGCATATCGAGCTTTCCTACTGTGGTTTTGAAGCTTTCAAGGTAGTTTTTTCCAAACCTTTGTTGTTTGGAGTTTGATATATCTTATGAATTTTGTGTCCTCACATTCTTAACAGGTCCTTGCTTATAACTATCTTGACATCAAGCAACATCCTTTGTTCGTCGAGGTAGAGAATCTGATGGTAGAGGTAAAGATCACGCCTGCTGATGTAGCTGAGAATTTAATTCCAAAACATCGACTAGGGGAAGAAGAGGATGCCACAATTTGTCTTGAGAATCTTATTCAAACCCTCGTCGAATTCAAGGCTAATCCCATCCTTGAAGATCTTGAATCAGATGATGATGATGATAAAAGAGAAGAAGAAGAAACAATTAAGAAGGAAGATGAAGATAAAGATGAAGAAGAAGAAGAAAATTAAGTATAGATGTGATGATGAATAGATGAATTATCGTAGATTTGTAGCTTGAGATCAATGCTTAAATAATAATAAAAGTCAATATTATTTTATATAAGGGAGAGTAAAGATAGAAATACCTACTCCTGAGTTATATACTCGGAATCATATAATATATCACTAGTTAAATCAAAGTGAAGTTTAAAAAAAAAACATACATGTGAAAGGTAGTTCAATGCAAACTAAACTTTATCATCAACCAATTGAAGGTAATCAAAAGTACAAGTTCTAAGAGAGACTTGAATCCTAGACCCTTAGAAACCTCATTAGTTACTGTAACCAGTTGAACTAATAAAGATGTAAAAATTCAATATTATTTATTTGGGAATCATTTTAAATCTAATAACTTAATATTAATTTCGGAAATATTTAAGGTTTAAACAAAAATCATGTAAGAATTCTAGCCAATAATTTTTTTTGATAAGGTATTAAAATGGAGGCGGGTG